>RJWH01000667.1:545735-634550 GCA_004363575.1 Solenodon paradoxus
ATCCCCAGTAGCAACCACCAGGGGGCCAGAGACGCACAGCGGGGCCGGGCCCTGGACCGTCTGGGCACGGAATCTGAGCCCGGCCCCAGCAGGCATGGCTGGATCGCGGCTGCACCGCGGCTGCAGTTCCCCAGCTGCGCCGGCGCCCTCGCGGCCCGAGCCAACACGGAACTCAGCCACTCCGGAGCTCAGGGTGGCCTTGTGCCGGCCAGCCTCTGGTCCACAGACCCGGAGCCCCTTTGGCCACGTCAGGACCGAACTGCTTTTCTTTGGTTCCCTATATACAAAAAAAGGGATTCACTGCCGCTTCAAGCCTTGGTCTCTCTCGGGTGGACAGAGCTGGCGCCCTGCCTGCTTTGCGACCCGCACTGTCCTCAGGCCCTAGTCCCTTGACTCTTGCCTCCCACAGGAGGACTGCTCAAAGGGTGACCCAGTGCTAGAGCAGGGGGGAAATACGACCTAGCACGGTAATCCGTAATCCTCCTTAGAACACACCACCACAACCAACATCCCATCGGAAATGCCTGGGGACTTGCCCTGGGGCTAGGTACCACACAAAAGGATGCCCAGGTGAAGTTCAAGGTCAGGTAAACAAGTTTTCCCTTCATTCCCTCCTCCCCCCTTCCTTTCTTCCTTCCCTGCCTCCTCCTTCCCTCCCTTTCTTTCTGGAAAGGTACCTGCAAGGTACCTGAGGGTGAGTAGGCAGGCAGGCAGGCAGGAAGAGAGGAGGAAGAAGCATTTATTTTATTTTTATGTAGCAGTTTATACTGGTTGTTCCCTCCCCTCCCCGCCCCTCCCAGGACACTAACCCGGATCCCTGGAGTGTATGTATGTGTCCTACGCCTGCTGAAGCTGGTGGACCTAAAGGCTACTCCACCAGGAGGTGCCACAACACATTACTGTTTAGCATAAGTGTGTCCCATGTAATTTTGGTATATGCTAATATGTAATGTATGCCAAATATATGCTAATATAGTATGTTCTCATATGTATTCCTTGTTTATCTGAAATTTACATTTTACTGAGTGTGTTGTATTTTTTTCTGGCATCTCTAACTAGGGATGAATTTATATGGAGCGTGAGGGACAGGATGTGGAGAAATAAAGGAATTTGTCAAGATCTCACTTTAAAAGATACTAATTTCCTTTTTTTTTTTTAATGTTTTTAATTCCACTTATAAAAAGCCTTGGTAAGTTAAAGAGTCCCATTTCTCTTTATTTTGTTTCAGTTGAATTCAGGTACAAGCTTGCCCATGACTCGTTTTCAAGCCATCAGCATTCATAACAGATTTTGAAAAGAAGAAACACATCATTTTAATCATGACAGCTTAAGTTGCTGTCTTCATGTCTATGGGAACTTTTCTTCTCAGGAGCTTAATATTTTTATGGGAAAATCTGTATTTAGCTATTTAGGCAGCGAGGCTTCCTTTCTGACGAGAGTCCAACCTGAGCAGGAAATGGTCTGTGGGGCAGAAATTCAGAAGTCATGATACTTCGTTTAGCACCCTGAACAAGGCCCTGTGGGACTCTACCAGGGACCTCACTTCTGGGTAACTGTTTCACAGTCATTATCCTTTGGGACACACACACATACACTATGTCCGTTACATTTAAATTTTGGGTCAAGGGACTCAATGCTGTATTATAATTTTATAAGGGTCCTTATAAAATTACTAATAATACTGCTTGGCCCCTGTCAGGCTCACTTCCCTCACTCCACTGTGTAATCCCATCAAAAATAGGGCCATGGAAATACACTCACAGGTAAATACGTTTTCTTAGTCCTGACCTGCTTCGTCTTGGAGGAGAGGAAGTCAACTGTATTAGTTTCTGAAGCTGCTATAACACAGCACAAAATGAGTGACTTACTAGAAATGTATTGTCTCACAGTTCTGGAGGCTAGATGTCAGAGACAAGGTATTGCCAAGGCTGATTCTCTTAGAGAGAAGGCTGTTCTCGGCCTCTCTCCTGGCCTTAGGGATGATGTCGTTTCCCTGCCTCTCTTCATATTGTCTTCCCTCATGCTTGTCCATCTCTGTGTGAAAACTTCTCCTTTTTATAAGGAAACAAGTTATATTGGATTGTAGCCTACTTTACTGTTTACTGGCTTTATTTCAGCCTAATTACCTTTGAAAAACCCCTATTTCAAGTAAGGCCATAATTCTGAGGTACTAGGCATTCATATTTCAATACATCTTTTTTTGTGGCGGTCAGGGGATGCACAATTCCACCCAGAGCACCATAATGGGTCTTCACCCGCATGAAGTTCATTCGTATCTGAGAGATGACTCTTTGAGGGGTCCTATCAACCCCTTAATAGACAGAGCCTTGGCTGCTAGTCTGGAGCTTTGATTAGGATGCAACTGGAGCCCAGGAAGTACAAGCCATCTCTGCTGTTTGAGACTTCACTTTCTGCTCCTTCACTGTTATGACGGGCCTCCACCAATACCTGTTTTTTGTTAGAGAGAAATCCAAAGAGGATATTTGCTTTTATGACAAAAGGCTAAAATGCATTCTGGGTTTGCTTTACAGCAGTCATTTGAGAGGCCGTGTGTGACCTGAGAAGTGAGTGCTGGGAATTTATCCTATCATTCCCGGTGTTATTTGCCATGAGTTGTAATTTTCTTTTTGGAAGGAAAGGCTCAGAATTTTTCCATATATAAATGAATGGTAATTGACCATACATAGAATTTAAAGTGGGACAGTACCTTTTTTTCATATTTCCCGACCATCCCATCATTTTAATTTGTGTCAATTTTGTCCCATTTTTAATAAACCGGGGCCATCTTTAATGTGGGGCAAAGGGGCAGTTGAGTTTCGCAGGGCCCAGTCTGTTGAGGGGCCCAAAAGCAGTCGCCCCTTTTGCACCGCGTTGCTGACTGCGGTGGCCGTGACAGTTACTGCTGCTCCTGCCCCTGTGAGGAAGTAGGAGCCTCAGATGAAGAGGTTTCCCCACCATCCCTCATATGTGTGCCTGTTCAAAGGGAGCAGAACGTGGTCGCGCTGCAGGTAAGTACTACGGGGGGTTGTTTCTGGGACTGGGGTTATCTCTTGCACTGTGGGGGTTAACTTGGGCACTATGGGGGTTATTGGGCATTTCTGGCACTGGGATGGATAAGGCGGCATGTGCTTTAGGCAGATCATTTAGAGCAGGTCTCATAGGGTCAACAAATTTAGTTTTTGTGTAAGGTGCCAAAATTCCTTGCATTGAGCCGGGCCATTTGTATGAATTACTGCCTGCCCACATGTCATTACTAGGTGATCACCGACTGACGTGCATAGCAGTTACTTGTTTGGGGCCTGGCTGCTCTGCTCCTGCGGGGATTGCTCTGCCTCCTCCCCTCCCCTTAGTTACCAGCGCATTACCCTGTCCTGTTTTTGTCATTCCAATGTCCCATTTTGTCTCCAGGAAATATGGTCAGCTTATAATTGAGTCTTCCTTTTCCACCATGTTGATTCTGAAAGTTTCATTGGAATGCTCTGCTTCTGGATAGTCTGAAAAGTAGGAAACTGGTCCTGCCGCATAAAGAGCTCACTGCTCCTGCTGGGCACCTAAGCTTGGTCTGAGAGGTCAGTTGAGCTCCCGGCAGGAGAGGTGTTCTCTTCTCCATAGAGAGCCTCATGTCTCCTTCTCTTCCCCAGGCCAGAGGCCCACTCATCTCTTCACCCTGCAGGTGGGAACAACACATTTTCAAGCACAGCATTCTCCACAGATTTGTCCAACCCATGTGGCACCTGAGTTCAGTAGGGAGCTGGGAATTGGTCCAGGAAAGAAAAACGAGTGTCGGGAATTTGGAGGATTTGAGGTATAAATTTAATAACGTGTGTAGTAAATGCTCATAGTAATTTGGGTCTCATAAAACCCTGCTCCCCCACACCATATCCCCTTACTCAGGCAATAAAACTCTAATGCAACTCTGTGTTCTGTCACACACAATTAAAATGGAAGAAGTAAAAAGAATACCGTTGCCTATTTCTTTCTAAGGGAACATAGTCACTGAAGAGTTTCAAATTCAAATTCTTTGGTCACCTTATCATTCTCATAAGATTTTAATATTCGAATTAGGAATAGGAAAGCATGGAAGCAATTAAAAAAATCCTCCATTGGTTCACAGAAAAAGAAGAACCCTGTCAATCATTCTGGAATTTCCAGAGAACAATCATCTTTCTGGTAGCTGCTAAATCCAGGGTGGAAACAAGCTTAGAAGCATGTGAGATTCCCACCATTGCTGATCCCCCACCTCCTCCCAGGAGTCTCCAGGGTCCAACAATGCTGGTAATCAAGACCATGATGTTCTGCAGCATTAGGACAGACTGACACCTCGGACTAATTTCAGGTGGTCCTTTTTGCCAAAGTGAGACCATTTGCATCACTATTTTGGAGATGATGATTTTTTAATCTCCTCAAAATATGTGGTGACTTGGAGGTGAAAAATCTGGCCTGCGAACACATGGGATGGAGAATTGAGTGCCTGGAAAGAGATCCTTACTGTGACTGACAGTTCAATTTGGGGCTCTAGTCATAGTTGTTGGGGAAATGAATTGGATTCTGTCTTTAAAAATAAAGTGATTTGGCAAAGCAGGGAAGCCTTGATCCAGTGGAGAGTTGCTGGAGCAGCTGGAGGCTTAACACCCTTCGGTACACCTTCAAGGCCATTGGAGGCTGTGGCTGCTTGGCAATACCTGTGAATAATTTTAATCATCAGTTCCTTGATATATTGCAAGCACACTGATGTTTTTTCTCCCCTTAAAATGTCTAAGATACAAAGATTGCAGGTACACTTTTATTTATTCACTGTGTACATGGGCACTAATGCTTTTTTTTCCCCATGACATGTATATCCCATCATGCTTTTGTGAGCCCTGCTCTGGAGGACTCAACTCCCCTAGCCAGAGCCAACAACATGATTTCTCTCTGCCAGTCTCTCTTCATTTCCTTTTCTCTTGTTTATGCATAGTTACATCTGTTTCCCATCATTTAATTGTTCTGTTTTATGGTTTACATTTTACTTTTCAGTTTTCCTATGTCTATCATCTTCCATTGAACTCTTTTTTTTTAGCAAACATGAACTCAT
Source organism: Solenodon paradoxus (assembly GCA_004363575.1). Lineage (NCBI taxonomy): Eukaryota > Metazoa > Chordata > Mammalia > Eulipotyphla > Solenodontidae > Solenodon > Solenodon paradoxus. The sequence goes on from RJWH01000667.1 coordinate 550,810, forward strand.
TTCATTGGATACTGTGTCCTTGAGCATTTCCCCTATGCAGTTAGCTATTCTTGATTTTTCCTTTTGTCTTAAAAAAAATTATTTTTTCCCCGCCTCTCTCACAGTCGTGGGAAACCAGGGTGAAGGTGCCAAAGCCAGTCAACAGGACATACACTGCAGCCCTGTGTCTTCCCTGCCTGTTTCTTCATTCGTGGTCTAGTTCTTGTGAACACAGTGATGAGAATACAGGGAAAGCAAGCAGGGAGGAGGGAGAGACACAACACGTGGCACAGGGCTGCAGAAGTTTCCTGCAGGCAGTCTTAGCTCTCTTCCCTTCATCTTGGCCTTGGGTCGTCCTGCTGAGTTATCAGCAAAATCTGTTATCAGAGATAACTGAGCAGAGAACTTAGGACAGTGGGATGCTGGGAACGATGATGTGCAGGACTTCTAGGACCAACTGATTGCATGTCACAAACTCCATCTAGAACTTATTACTTATTAAATGTCACAAACTTTATTAACAAATGCCCTGAAAAACCATACATATGAAAGCAGATCACTCCCAATCAGCCAGATTCCTGTCTCCTTCAGACAGATGTGCTCTCTTTCTCTAAAGAGTAGCTTTTCTTTCTCTGTTCCACTCTTGCTTGCAAATAAGCCTACTGAGTGCTGTTAGGGAGCATCTCCATTGCATTCTATTTTGGACTAACACCTGCCCGTGCTCCAGTTACTTCCATAACCCTCGCCTACTTGCCACACACAGGGTGTGGTAAAGTCCCCTTCCCACCCTTCCAGCCTGTTGCAGGAAGTGCGGATGTGTGCTCCCCACCTGGCAACGTGTTCCGTTTCCTGTGTCCCCGAGTTCAATACACTGCTCTTCTACAACCTCCCTCTGTGGAACGGACAGAAGTCCCGATCATGAAATTTGAAAAAGTCTCGTCAGCCTTCAGTTCTTTCAATATTTCTTCTGCCCTATTCGCTCTCTCGCTTCTCTTTCTGGTATTCCAATTACATATACATTAGCCCACTTGATATTGCCACCTGCAAATATAAATTTATATATAATTTAAATATAAAACATGGATACATTAGGAGTAAAAGCGTGAAAAAATACTATAAACTATCGAAAACACTAAAGGTGGAGTAGTTGTATATTAGTATCTGAAAAAGTAGACTTCAGAATAAGGAATATTGTCAGGGATAAATAGTGAGACTGCATCATCATAAAGGGATGGTTTCTCCAAGAAACGATCCTAAATGTGTACATCCCTGATAACACAAGAAAACATGAAGCAAAACGCTAGCACTGAAAGGAGAAAGAGATGAACCTACAATTATAGATGGAGACTTCAACGATTTACAGGAAAAGTAGACAGAAAATCAGTGAAAACATAGAAGGCCTGAATAATATGATTAACCAACTTGATCTAACTGACATTTATAGAATAGTCGAAATAGGAGAATATGTCATTTTCAATGCACACAAAATATTCACCAAGATAGACTTCATGCTGGTCCATAAAGAAATCTTAACATGATTAATCTTTTTAAAATGGAAATCCCTTCTGGCTCCTGGAGATGTAGCCTGTGGACAGGAGAGGTTTTCCTGCCTTCATGTCAGCAAGAGGGGTGTGCTGGCTGCTGTGTGTGAGCCTGAGGCACCCCTGCTGCACTGAGGGGTGGAGGAAAGGTGAAATGAGGTTTTTAAAAAAGGAAATTTCACCAAGTGTGTTTTTGGAGTATACTATTATTAAACACAAAATCAATAGCAATAATATATCTAGAAAATCCCCAAATATTTGGAAATTAAGTCACATACTTCTATTTAACCCCGTGGGCCCAAAAGGAAGTCTTAAAACAGTTTGCTCAAAATAAACATAAAAATGCATTATGTTTAATTTGTGGTTTGCAGCTAAAGCAGTGCTTAGAGGAAAATTTATATCATTACAATGCTTATATAAGCAAGGAAATTATGTTTCCTGTCAGTAATCTAAACTTCTTCTCTAAGAAAGTAGAAAAAGAAGGGTGATTACCTAAAGCAAGCAGTAAGGAAATAACAAAGAGCCTTAAAAATAAACAACCAGTAAAACCCCAACCCCATCCCCTAGGGGAGTCTGAAGTCTTCCTGCACATCCGTAGATGCAGATAGAGATCTTTGGAGGGAAGGGATTCATCCAGTGACACAGATCAGACCTGTGAAAGCTAGCTGTCTCCTACCTGGGACCTCTGGGAAAATGAGATGGTGCACATGTTTTAAAGATATAATAAACTGTAATTATTAAAGCTAGAATCTGCTGAGTGCCATGTTAGTCTAGGTAGTGTTCTAAGTATTTAAAGTACATCAGTTCATGTAATCCTTACAAATAGTTTATCTATAACCCTATTGTACAGATAGTAGAAACTGAAGCACATAGGAATTAAATAATCTGCCAAGGTTATTCACCTAGTAAGTGGCAGAGAAAATATTTGAATTCATTTTGTTCTCAGTTTAGAGTGGTTACCCTACTAAGTATTTTCAAGTAGGAGCCATGAAAAGGAGTGCATTTGCTAGTATTTGCAAGCATGTGAAGCTATATTTATTTCTACTATGCCCAGCGCCTTGTCTGGCCTACAACAGTTCTAAGTAAGTGTTAACCGGCTGATTTACAACTTGACATCATTTTAGAATAACAATGGGAAGGACTCTAGGCCAATTAAAAAAGTGATGACTACAACTCTACATTTCAAACTCTAAGTTACTGACGTTGGTCAATATTGATGCCCTTAACTTTATATTGTATGATGTGATACAATGAATGATGAGAGGGAGATGGTGCTTGGAGACTGACCTGATAGACAGGGAGTAATATTTTCACTCCTAACATCACAAATGTCAAAGAGAAGAGCAAAGAATTATGTGTCTTTATATCCATCTTATAAGTTAATAGTTATCATTCCTACTTTGAAGGGCCTGGAGAGAGATTAGAAATTGTGCCCAAGCTGCTCTGCCAACACGCAGTAGGGAGAGTGCCACCAAGGAAGGGCAATACCAGCACTCACCCTCACTCTGCCAGGCATTGCAGGGGAGGCGCTGAGGCGCCCAAGGCTTCCCCTCACGGCAGTGAGGGCTTAAGGTACCATCAACTCCAGGAGACTTTCCTGGCACTCTAGTTTTGTTTTATTTTCTAAATGATATTTTATTGAAATAACAGTGCATTAAAATATCAAGTAAGTTTCCAGCTACATCACTATGAATCAGCTTCTGTATAGACTATATTAAGTTCATCACTAAGAGTTTAATTCTATCCTTTACCATATAATTGACCCCTTTCACCTGATTTACCCACCCACTTTTCTCCTTTCCTTCTGGCAACCACTAATTGGGTTTGATAGTCTAGAAGTTTATTTTTGTTTCATTGAGTTCATTCATTTGTTTTGTTTCCCTTTGTACCACATGTCAGTGATTCAGAGGGTACTTGTTGTCTTTCTTCTTCTGATTTATTTCCCTGAGTATAATGTCCTCTAGGTCTACCCGTGTCATTGTGAATGGCAGGATTTCTTTCTTTTTTTAAAATATCTGAATAGTATTCCATGGTGTCTATATATCACATCTTCTTTATCCAGTGATATGTTGATGGGCATTTAGGTTGTTTGCAACTCTGGCAATTGTAAATAATGTCACATGCAATGATCATGCAAGGGCGTAGATCTTTCCAAATTAACATTTCTTATTTTTCAGGTATGTACCCAGAAGGGGAAGAAATGGAGCTTATGGAGTTTCTATTTTTAATTTTTTGTTGGTTACTCCAATTTTAACTGACATTCTCCGCCCCCACTACAACGATGACCTCTCTATCCTCCTTCCCTAGTTGAATGTTACTCTTTAGCTACCAGTGATTTATGGGTGACCTGTACCCAGTGGTAAACCTAATAAATATCATAATGAAAAGAAACACGTCAGGAAAATGACTTGCCATCGTAGAGAGGAGGACCAAAACCCTGAACTCATGTGATGTGGGTGGGAGCACGTTAGCCTACTAACTTCTGACTTCTGGAGATTTAGGTTGTCATGCAGAACTCAGAATTGGCAATATAGCCTCCAAACATTTTATGACGCCAATCTCTTTGAGGCTTCTCCCTCGTTCAGGTGAAAATACTTTATATGCCCACTGGGAAGCTCAAGGGCATATCCTTGGAACATTGCGATGCTTCTTAATGGTTCCGTGCCATCGCCTCTCAATGCAGATTCCACAAAGTGGTCTCTAACAATGGATAAAGGATGTGGCCTGCTCCCAGTTCTACCTACTGGATATGTGAGACTGTATTTGATGACTCCCTGAGAAATGGTGGGTGGGGAGAGACACTGAGACTAAGAGTCAGAACCCAGGGCAGGCTCCAGAACAGTTTGGATACAGAAATCCCAGTGTGTGGAGGGGTGATGGCCACATGAGGGGTTAGAAACACATCACTCTAACAATGATGGCTTTGAGCAACATAGTACTCCAAACCTTTATGACCCAAGATCATATCCCAACTGTGACTTTTTTTTAAACCCCTAACCCTAGATCTTGAATCCAGAATAGGATCTACATGGCCTGAAGCTTACCTGCCTTAGCCACCTGAGCTACAGGAGTGCATGGTCATTGTCAAGTGCCTTTATGACCCAGTTTCCCAGACAATTTAGCAAGAAAATGGCTAAATGTAGGCAGATTCTGTATAGGCCCTGACACATGTGATCCTGATTCTCTTTTTTTTTTTTTTAGAAAGTGAGTGCTTATAATGTGTGCTATGTTTTGTTTTATGTGAAATGGTTGTATTAGAATGTTGAGTAGCAGATGCCAGCGTCCGACTGAAGAATCACTACACCTGCCAAAGGTTATTAGTGGGAGAGCTACTTCCATCTCTGACTGAGGAGGTGGATGATGATGTCCTCTGTGGCCAGGGTGCTAATTGGGAAGCCCAGGATCGGTGAGGGTGCCCCATGTGGGTAAGCTGTGGTTGGAAAGTCTCTAGGTATTATGACATGGTTAGAGGTTCAGTATCTGAAATAGGACTGAAGGCTCAGAGGACATAGTACCTCAAATGCAGTTCTCTCGGTTAAGATATTGATGATGTGGCCTTAGGGTGGGCGAGGGCTAAGCTCTGAGGATAAGAAGACAGTGCCCCTTTGGATCTGTAGGATTCATCCCTGTGCCAGCTCCAAATCCATCTGTGTATCTTTAGGGTGTTTCCCCTCCTAAAGGTTTCCAGTTATGAGAGCCACAATAGTCCAATTAAAATAACTCTCAAAACAGCATCTTAACAGGATGTATGTGTTTGTTTTAGCAATTTTTTTCTATGCTTCTAAAACACATCTTAAAACACAGGAACAAAAAATTGCTACAATCAGAATTTACTTAAGATTATTCCTGTCAGCAACTCAGTGGATTAGAAAGTTCCAAACCCTTGTTTCTCCAAAAGGATATCCAGATACAATTTAAAAAACAAACAGACTGAAATAAACTTTAAGACGGTGAAGCCTAGGGAGGACATGTGTCTCATTTCTGTGGCCCCTCAGGTGGTGCTAACCTGCCATACATCTTCTGCCTTCCTCTGTTTTAGCTTTTCCCTCTGTTAAGATTTCCTTGACAGCATCTTTCATATTTCTATTAAATTTTCTATTTCTGTTCCCATATTTTTAATTCCAATGTGTCTTTAAAAATCCTTTTAATGTGTTTTTTAAAAAAGGAGCAACCCATTCTCATGTTACTGATCCAATATATTATGTTATGTCTTAATTATAATTTTTTTACGGAAGGGTGCAGGCAGGTATGAAGGTGAGCAGAGGCAGGCAGGAAGAGAGAGGAAGATGCATTTTATTTATTTTCTTTAGTTGTTCATCTAGGTTTCCTCCCCGAGCCCTGGGACACGAACCTGGGTCCTTGAGTTATATACGAACTGTACCCTCAGCCAGAGGCAGCAGACCAAACCGATATGCCACCAGGGCACACCTTAATTATAATTAAAAAAATTTTTTCTCCCTGAGTTTTGTATTTTCTCAATATTCCTTTTCTTTCAGTTTCTTAATTTTGGTCTCTGTGTATGAGGCCCTTAAAATGTGACTGGGGGATCTTGCTGGGTGTCCCATGTGTACCCCACATATATCCACGTGTGAGCATGTTAATCTTTTCTGGAGGGCTGTTCCATTTCCCCAGAGGAACCTCTGATGGCCTGCCGGGGCTCTAAGCCTCATTGCCAACAGTCTGGCAGTGGAGAGGGCCTGGGGTCTGTGGGCCTGGGGGCTGTGGGCCTCACAGCTAAGGTTGTAAACTTTCCTGAGTCCTGACTTGGCTACAGCGCCTCTACCCAGTGTCCTTGAGAAGAGTGTAAACTCATGGATGTGGGCTATCACCAGCAGGACAGGGTTGGGTAGGGAGCTGGTCTTGTTGTTCTTAGTTCCCCTCACTTCCACTCTTAAAGGCCTCCACTTTCCAGGCCTTTCTGGGCTCCAAAGTGTGAGGCCTCTTCAGAAGAAGGGGTCAGATTTATTGGATCCACCAGGTCAGTTCCACTTTGTCCATTGACTTTGAAGCTCCTATTTTATTGCTTTTATCCCCTTGCCTTCAGTTTGTCCTACCATATTTATGTCATTTAGATATTTAGATTCCTATTGTATATGTCAAACATTATTCCAACAACTTTGCAGTTTGACATGATATCTAAATAATTCATTTTAATCCTTACAACAGTATTTATAAACCTATTTTACAGACAAGAGAAGTACAGGAAAGTTCTTGATCCAGGGCACAGATGAGGTTGAGTCAGAATCTCTGCTCTGGCCCACAGAGTTTCATCTAAACCTAATACACATCTTGTGAATTTTTCTTTTCATTTTAGGTTTTGTATTCATACCTCTTTTAGTGTTCATATGAATGTAACTCTAGGCTGGACTCTTCCCTAGAAATTGGGGGAAACCAAGCATTCCTATCCAGAGAGTTCCCCAAACTCTTTGGGTTTTGTACTTAATCCCAAGATGTTGTTCCTGATCTTGGTCACTGGAAGGTCAGTAGAGGGCCCATTTCCAGTTGGTGCTGCTGAAAGCAGGGAGTTCAACTCCTCCCCACAGCACCCCCTGAGCCCTAAACCTGTGGCACCTGCTCACACTCATTTCTGGATTCCTTTGGTCTTGGTCCCTGGCTTCTTGTGTGCTATTTTGGTTTTACCTGCATTGACTCAGGATACAAAACACATCCTCTTCATCAGTCTCTATAGAAATTCAACCACATCAAGCACTTCACAATTTCTGTGGTCTTTTCTGAAGATGAGTGCCTGAGAGTGTGGTAGGGTTGTAAGGCACATGCTCTTCTCTTTTCCCCCACCTCTCTCCCTCCCCACCTTCTACTAGTCAGTCCCTTCTTGCTGATTTTGGACCTTCAGCATTCCTTCCTCTTCTCTTTTGCTAAGTAAGCATCATCATTCTAATTCAGGGACTCACTCCTTCCCAGGTAGCTCCTGTACTGGGGAAAGCAGAGCACCTCCATACCCACTCCTTCTCCAGTTTCAAAGGTAGACTTAAGCTAATTAGCATGTCCTGGTGGTTGTCACTGATCAGGGATGGGGCATGGTCTAATTGCAGTCCATGAGATGAGAGGGAAGTTGGCAAATGGCTCTACAAAAGAAGCTTCCTTGCTTCTACATGAAGTCACCTAGAGAGGCTCTCCCTTGTGCTGGATGTGAATGGAGAACTATGTGTCTTGGAGGCAGCTGGTAGCCATATTGTGACCATAAGGGAAAATAGACATAGAGAATGATTTGGACCAGGCCTTTGGTGATATCTTTGAATTGTTGGGTCAGTCTCACCTAAAGTTTACTGAACTCCCAGCCAAGTAATACTCTTTATTTTAGACCAATTTGAAGTATTTTTACTGTTACTTGCAGACTTCCTTCCTTTTGGTCCCAGACCCAAGTTTTCTGGGTTTAGTTTCTACCCAAAATGGGCTTATCAAGGTCATGATCCATTCTTAAGTTGATTATTCTTAAGTAGAATTCATTAGCAGTCTTTATTCCCTCCCTTCCCCACCAACCAGCTGCTCTTTTATTAAGGAGAATGAAAAATTTCAGACTACATTCAAATTCAGGTTTTGGGTTAAGGACAAAGGTTCTATTGCCTTTGGTAACTACGGGACACATTTTATAGATTTTCCCTCAAATAAAGGGAGATGCTGCTTCAGGTGAGCAATGGTTTTATTCTAGAAACTGAAGCTGTAGGCGTTCCCAACTAGGTATTTTTTAAATGAAAAAAAGAAAAAAAAAATTTTTTTTAAATGAGAGTCTCTCTTACAGGCCTCTTGCTATATCTCTTCTATGTACCCCTGTATGTGCTCATGTGAGTACACACACACACACACACACACACACACACACACACACACACACACGCGCGCCCCTTTTTATAGAAACTGGGTCCAGAAGCAGTAACTGTTGTCAGCTAAAATTGCATATTCTCTTTGTTTGAAGTCTCTCTGTCTCTCTAGAGCTCACATACAGGTAAGCTCAGGTTTAACTTCTCCAATTCTAGTGGTTTCTCAGTACTACAAGATGGATTCTTATATTTAACCTGGGAAAGTATTTTAGGAGGGAAAAGGAAACCTTGCTAATAGCTGAAGGTACTTGGAGATCACCTATATAAATTTTGAATAAAGTTGGTTAGTTTCAAGTAAACATGACTCAGATCAGGAGTGATCCCAAGGAGGCAACATTTTAAGAACATAAAGGAAGAGGGAAGTAAGAAATAAGTCATCCTTTCAATTTCAACAAAACTGGCTTTGTTTTCCCTAATGACAGACATCCATAGTCAGTCACTTTTGGGTGGAAAAGAAATCAGGCCTAGAAGCTTATACTAATATTGATTAAGATTAGGTGGCTTCTTTAACTCATAGTTTGTTTTACTCAGTAGTAATTATTTGTTAATTTCTGACATGGTTGGAGAGCAAGATTGGTTCCCACCATCTTGGAATTTAGAGCCTAGTAACCAAAGAAAAAGTCCTAGCAGTTGCCCCCTCAGTTCTCCCAGCTGTCAGCCACATGTCCTCATCATACCAATCCTGCTACCAGACACCAACCCTAGAATGCTGTCACTAAAACTGCCAGACCTTGAGACAAATATTTCCACTGAGTCAATCCCTGAATATTGGCCAAGGCCACAGGCCAGAGCCACAAAGAGAGGAAGGCCCATTTGAAAGGAACCATGTTTTTAGATCCAGGAGAAGTTTCATGAGTCATTCTTTCTTGGGAGCGATGTTCATTTCATCCAGTCACCAATCCCATCGGCTCCCCCTGCAGCCCCCACTCCGCTGCCCTGTCACCCTCCACCCCACCTCAAGCTCCTTTGTGTTTAACACAAGACTTTACTAAAACAGAGCTGACTATTAACAACTCTGAGAGGATCTCACCTGGCTGGGAAGGATAGGATGTCTGTCCCTGGCTTTGTTTTGGCTGTGTTGGGTTCCTTGGAGGTTCCGAAGATAATAGGCGATGGTAAAACCCAGACTGGTGGATGGCAGGATGAAATTCAGAGTTGACGGTGGTCTTTGAGCTCAAAGCACTGACTAAAGAAAGCTATGACTGAATATAGCCTACAAATATCTGGTAATGGTTTTATTTTTATTTCATTGATAAAAAAATTTTAGACTTAAGATTTATAAGTATTATGAGCAAATATTTTGCAGATGTGATAAGGAAAAATTCGGTTTGCTAATCAATTTATACACCACAAAAATAGATTTTCCTTTTGGAAATATAAAAAAGAAAGATTAAAAAAATAAAGATTGGTGTACTGGTGGCCTAGCAGGTAAAGCCACTAGATGTTGTCCACATACATCCCAAGGACCCAGGTTTGGGACCTGGAGTCAAAGGTGCAACCAAGATGAATAACTAAAATAAATAAATGTTTCTTCCTCCTCTCTCTTCCTGCCTGCCTGCCTACTGTCCTTCATTCCTGCCTACACCCTTCCTTTAAAAAATAAAAATTATTCATAAGCCTATCACTAGAGAATCATTATTATTAGACTATCTCCAGCATTTTGTAAATCGCTATTTATTTTTTCAATAGAAGGTTTCATTCTGTATATTATTTTGTAAGCTGCAATTTTTTTTTAGCAAGTATATTTTAAAAATGTTTTCCATGTCGTTTTTGTGATCTATCACATTCTTTTTGGTGTTTACATTATATAGACTATGACATGGACAAAGAATATACTTAAATAATCTTTTTATTGAACAGTGAGGTTTATCGTTTAATACAAAGAACAGTTTTGATTTTAATCCTGCGAGGCCTTTACTTGTGTCATTTAACTCAGATCTCAGCCGCTGGAGGCAGAGCTTTGAGTTGAGGTGGCGGCAGTTTGGGAGAACAAAGTCTGACTTTGTTCTGCATCGTGTCTGAATAACCAGGTTCACATTTGCTGCCTTGATTTCTCCTTTGGCAGAATGCGGATCATAAGCTTCATCCCTTATATAACCCTGACACTCCTCACACTTTCAGGAATACCTAAGGAAGTCTGCCTGGATTGATGTGGAAGTGAATTTATGGGGCTTCTTGAGTGTGGGAGGCTGGTCTTCCTTTGCTACTTTAAGAAAGGAATTATGGCCTTAAAATTTCCCTGTTCGTTCTTCATGCTCTCTCCTCCCTACATTTGCCCCAAACTGGCAGTCCTAAGCACCAGGTCTTGTCTTACTGAAAGAGAGGGTCTTCTTTGCCTCTTAGTAGACAGGGCCATAGCCACAACCACAACTGAGTTCTCCTCCAGACCAAAGCATTAGTCTGTTCCAGCTCAGCAGATATAGCTATCTGTCAGGCTGTGCAACATCAGACCCGTAAGAGACCACAAAGACATGAAGGTTACAGAAGTATGGTGATTGGACCAATGTCATTAATGATTAAATTAGAACAAGGGCAATGCCAGGAGGTTATGTGGTCAATGACTAATTGCTATGACAGATTGCCTGGATCAGTCCTGTGTCCATCACTTTGGAGCTGTGTGACCTTGGGCAACCTTTTAATCTCCCTGAGACTCAGGTTCCTACCCTGTAGAATGGGAATGGGGTTGCTATCACGGAGAAACTGGAAAACAGCTTGTACACAATATTTCCTGGGTAAATGTCCACGGTTACTGTGATAACAAGTGTTGTCTTTGCAGCAGCACTGACTCCCCTGTCCTGGACACAGGCCTGTGCACCTGATGCTTGTGTTGGAGCTCCAATTCTTTACCAGGGGTGAAGGGATTTCTTTTCAAATGGAGACGACTCTAGGCTTGCATTTGGGATGCCCCCAAATTAACCTGCTCCTTCTGGCTATGTCTTCGTAACCACTAACCTGGTAGCATGTGTGTGGGAAGAGTGGCGCATGCTGCCTGTGGTCTGAGACAGAAATGCAGCCACAGCGCCAAAGAAAATTAACAACGTGGCACAAACTAAATGTCCTAATTGTAGCCCAGTGACTTACATTAACTCAGAAGAGCTCTTGCTTCTTAACAGACTCCTTAACTTCTATGCAGCCTTCTCACCAAATTTTTTTTTTCTTACATATTTATCAAATTTTTCTTGGAATTGAAAATACTTTGGATTTTTTAAAACATGGATTTACTTTCTTAAGGCCTATATTAGTTCATAAAAAAAGAAATCCCAGAAGAAAGATCTACCTACCTATCTATAGTTATATATGTCCATATAATATATCTGTCTATATATTATAGTATGTGTTAATATATTTTATATTTTTATATAGAATTCTGTATTTAAGCAGGCCAGCTGTAATTTTAGTTATAAGCATCATTGAATGGTTGAACTATTAGATGTTAATGCTGAATCCCAGACATTCCCAACTTAAGGACAAGCCACAACAATATGCGTCTTCTAGGAGGAGGTGAGGCAGCATGGACACCAAGATCAGCATCACATCGCCTCTCAGACTGGATAAGAAAACATAAGAATTCTTTTTTTTTTTTGAGCAGATTCTGTAAAATCTTTTCTTCTTTTAAAGGGGTTGGGAAATATTTTTGATTATTTAAACAAGAATTATTTTATTTACCTGAAGTAACATTTTTTTAAATTAAATTTTATTTTTTTAACAGGGAAGGTGTAAGCAAGGATAAAGGTAAGTCAGCAGGCAGAGAGAGAAGGAAGAAGCACTTTATGTGATTTAGTTGTTCAGTATTGGTTGTTTCCCCAGCCCTGGGTCTTGAACCAGTGACCTTGGGATGTATACGTGGACTACACCTGGTTTGACCCACAAGGTCACCAGAGCACACCTAAAGGAACACTGTAAAGTCTGCTCTAGTATCTCAGATCCCTCAAGGTGCCTTGCTGAACGTACAGTGGGCTTGTGTTCCTGGTCATGGACGTAGAAACACCACTGAGGCTGAGGCAGAGATGCTGGCCAAACTGAAATCCTCCACTGGATGTTGTTTTTCTTCTTCTCCTTCTCTTTCTCTGCTTCCTTATTTAATGAAATCAAGTTCTATTAAGTGATCAAAATGAAAAATTACCAAACACGCCTTTCTCACACAAAACAAAATAGACTGTTAGATGAACTAAAGTAGTGAATTTACTTTTTGCCTAATAAGTACAATGCTTGTAATAAAAAATAAATTTTTCCTATGTCCTCATTTGAGGAGAGAGCTTTCTTATTTCTCTCTATGTGACTCTACACAAATATTCAGAAAAATCTCAGGTTTCAATTTTTTTTTTTTTTCACTCTTAGTAACTGGCCAAGTTGTGGCCTAAACCTTCATGAACCCTAGTTGAAGTTTAGTCCTGGCTAAATTCGCTTGCTGCCCATCCCCAGGAGAAAGCCTGTAGGTGGTCACATAGCTGCTGAACAGATGTTTCATCTTACAAAAAACATTTGGGAGTAATGCCTCAGGGTGGGATGAATGAAGTGGGTAATGGGGAGCCTTGCTCCACTTTACAGAAAAAATGGAGAAGAAAAAGTCCCTTTACCAGTATGAAATGATTTGTCAGAGCATACAATGGGGCGTGGGGGATTAACAGAAGCCCTTTGCCTCTGTGAGGACCATTCCTCCCCAGGCAGGCTCCAACCATGTTCACAAGTATAGAAGCTTCTGTGCTTAAACAAACAAACCTGAACCCCAAGTTGGGGGCCATGTAAGTGAACCGACCACCTGTGTTGTACGCAACTGTGGAGTTCATGTGCCCAACCACGGCCGTGTCCACCTGTGCAGGCCCACTTCTCTGGCAGACACAGTCTCTCCTAAACAATGATTCACTAGAATATTTCTTTCTGTTTTATTTACCTGAAGTCAAACATTCACTCCTTCAGATCACCAGTGTGCCCTGTAAGCCTGGTGCTGGCCCACGCCACGGCAGGACAGGGACAAAGAGATGATGTTTCAGTCTGGTTTCTATGGCAACAGAGGAGGGGTAATGAAAACTGAAATGTTGGAAACACCCGTTCTGACAATTGTGACATAATTTAGGTTATTACAAAGACGTAACTACCAAAGAAGCAGAAGCGTCATTACCTTGCAACTCATGTCCGCAAAAAGCTACAGTGCACATTTCTCTTAGTTGGGCTGCTAGGAGGAAGGAAACATGAAACACACACACACACACACACACACACACACACACACACACACACACGCCTCGTTTTCTGCATGTAAAATGTGTGTGTTCTTTAAAAGCCAGTGGTTGGCTGGTTTTCCGGACATGATGTGGTTGAAGCTGTCATCGTAATGGAAATTCATTGCTGTAGCTATGGTAAATCGAGTTTTCTGCCTGTGCTGAATGCATTAGTCTAATGAGATGTTTGCAGCCGGAGAGCAGGGCTGCTAGAGACTAACTGTGAGCTACTAACACACGGGTGGAAGATTAGCTTTTGCCATACTCGGTTTGCATGCACTGAAAGTCATCTGTCTTCTGAGTCAACATTCCTGACCTGCTAAGAAACCTTCAGGGCTCTGGTGAAGAAGTCGTAGGTAAGGCAGATGCACAGTCAGAGGGTGTGCCGTTGACACGCGCTCCTTTTTTTACTGTCAGCAGGACAGGTTACCAGGTTCAGTTTTTCTGGGCTGCGTGCCAACCTCTATGGCAATGCATGACAGAGTGTCCTGCCCTAAAACCACTGAGAGCGGTAGGTAAACTTAAGTTCCTTCTCCTTAAAATACAATGTCTGACTTCTTAATCAACTCTCAGAGGGGCAGCTAAAGTATAGAATTATATAGTTGATAAATTTTGGCTATCACTATTCTTTCACTCTGCATTTGTCTATGTAGAAAGTAATTTCTTTCTCCCAAGGTAAGCACAAATAATTAGCTTTTTTTGGCATGATGATTTTGCTTTGCTTTCATTTGTTTTTCAATTTAAAAAAATTGTTGTTTGCCTTGGGATAAAAATATTTGCCTATATTTTCTTGTTAAAATGATAAATTGCTAACAAGCAAGAGTAGTTTTTTCACTTGCATTTTATGTTTTAGATCCGAGATTAAATATTTTACGTCTTTGCACTGGTTTGCTTTAATTTACCAGGATAGATGAGGATACTATTTATTGCTAGCTGCTGGTTTGGGGGCAAAAACAACAACAGGTGATTATGGAGTATCGGGAGCTGTTTTCCCAAGTTCAAAGCCAGAAGGTTACCTTCTTCCTGGGATGGATGTTGTATGCTTGACCCAGCTCCCACGTGTCCCTCTGTTGTTCCTCTTCAGCTTGCTTGCTGGCAGGATAGGACAGTGAATGAGGGTGAGGTGTCAGCTGCCCTGTGAGTAGCCCACTGATTGTCCAGGTGCCTACCTGTCATCATAAAGGAGAGGTGGCCTCTGGTACTGTTGCTAGAGTCTGACGGTCCTCAAGAGGGTTAGATGATCAGTAGATTTTTCAGAAAGTGGCATTTGGTTCTTGAGAAAGTAATCCAGGATCTTCAATCAAATTGTAGTATGCACTGTCTTTCTCTTCCTTTCCAACTAGAGGAACCATTTTTGAAAAACAAGAGACAGAGTTGCTTTTATTATTATTTTTTCCTCAAGAATTTTTATATACAGCAGAATATTTAACTTGAAAGTATAAAAGTAACTCTGAGGGAATGGACAGTGTGGTAATCTATGGTACATTATCTGCACAAAGCATTTTCTGTGTTGTTTCGTAGCACTAGCTCAAAAAATGAGGGAGTATTTAAGCAACAGAAGCTGGGTTAAGATTACTTAGAAAAGTAGTGATTGTCTAATCTCAAATAAAAGTTCATGTCATAGCTTTGGTTTTGGGGAAGTTGTTTGGTGGCTTCAAAATCTTTACCTTTTGGGTGTATTTGTGACAGATATTTTTAAAACCGTGAATGTATCTTCTTTAGCTCTTTAAATTGTGTATGTGGAGCGTTCTGTAACATTTGGTACCTTTATCAGTCTGCTTGATATATAGCATTATAAGAAAAGTACAAATCCTTCAAAAACCCAGCTCTGTTATGTTTAACACTTTACATTTCTTCCCAGTGCCACCAAAATTACTTTCATTCTGCTGCCCCCCCCCCAAAAAAAAGTCAATGCGCAATAATAGAAAGAGAAGAAAACAATAAGAGAAACGAGCAAACTGCTTTCAGTCTTTTTTTTTTTTTTGTCTTTTTTTCTTTTCTGAGACCAGTGAAACCAGCAGGAGCAGTTTCACTTTCTGATTCTTGGCTCCTGGGCTGGGGCTGGGGGCCACAGGCTCTCCTGGAGCAGGCAAGCAAGTTGCCTGCTGCTAAGAAACAAGTTCAGCCCAAGGACCCTGACTCTCTGCGGGGATTTCTGCATGGAATATTCGAAACAGCAATGCCTTTTACAATGTTAAATAATATGTGCTTACTATAATAATTCAAGAGATGCCTCTAAGCACAGGGTCGGAATTTTTTAATTTTTAAAATGTTATTGTGAAAATCACCGGGTCCTGTGGAACCTCTTAGAAGGTGGTGACTTTTACCGACCATTTTTAATCTCCTTTTGGATCGCAAGTATTTAATCAAGTTTTAAGAAGCCATAGATGAAGTTCCCTTAAATCCAACCAAATAGGGAGTGAACACTCTGAGAGAAAGAACCTTTATTTAAATTCAGGGTTTTGTAAGTCTGTTCACAGTTTGCCTGGAGGGAGGTCACCTACTCTCTCTCCTGTCAACACCTTAGCACAAACGCTGAGTGGAGCAGAGGTAGGGGCGGGAGCTCGGAACTCGCTCGGACCACCCCGGGGACCCCCAGGGGGAACCTCACTTCTCCGGAGTGCGCGTACCTGGAAGCCATCAGCATCACACGGACACCAGGTGGCCGGGGCGTGCTGACCTCAATCCACACGTCCTGGAGGAAGCAGGAGGCGACAGGGCTCCTTACTGATCCTGGCACTGGGGGTTTCCGCAAAACAGCACCTCCAATTTCATTCTGTGGGGTTTCTCTTTACGGACCCCTTCCTTCCCTTTTATTTGGGGACGGTGCAGAAGAGAAGGAATGGGAGAAAAGACTTTCTTCCAATCTAGTTTTCAAAACCCATAAAATTCCACCTAACATTTTGGAGGTAAAGTTTGTAAAAAAAAACATTCTCTTCTGTTTATCAGCACATGTACTAAATTTTGGTGGACAAATTTGACATTTCTAGGAGGCAGCTATGTTTAATAGTCTCGCTGGACATCTTACTTTTTAATCCTACCATCTCCCAAAAGGCTAGTTTGAATGCACACTTTTAATATATATATATATATATATATATATATAGTTTTTGTTGCCTTCAAAGGCAGACAGGTGAGGGGAGAGGAGAGGAATTAAAAACAGCAACTGGGAGAGAAATCGAATGGTTTGGTAGATATATAATGTAACAGAAGCCACAACTCTGTCTAGTAAATTACTCTAAATTTTAATTAACGAGTCACAAAAGCCACACCACAAGCTTTAAAAACTACCCCTTTATCAATAAGGTGATAATTAACTTTCTCTGGAATTAACAATTCTCTCCACCCCGGGCAGTATGCAGCCTAGTAAATTCTCTGGAATGCTGCCAATTTTTAACAATTGGTCTTTTGGCAAATCTACTGGATTTTAATTCAAACATCAATTGTAACATTTCCAACGTGGTTCAAAGATCATTAAGATCACCCAAATCATAGTAAAATTCCTGAGGTCAACAGAAAGGCTCAGAAGGTTTGGAGTGCGTTTGAATTGCTGCTTTCTCTGTCTTCATTTCCTTTTGTACTTTCCCCCCAAAACCTCTGCATTTGCAAGAGCGCCAAGCTTTAGTCTCTGGCTATAAATCTCTGCTGTAAATTGCTGTGGCGAATCCTGCATTCGGTGGTGCGCACGTACCAAGTTCAAGTGCTTTGGCTGCAAGCCCGCAAGGTTCTAAGTGTTTTTCATTGTTGTTGCCTTCATCTCGGTTTCAGTTCTGTCAAGGGTTCCTTCCTAAATATTTCTACACTCGCTTATTCCTAGTGCACTCCTCACACTCGAGGTTTGTCAGAGGCTGAGATTTAGACTGAGACTTGGCGAGGTTCAGGAGGGCCATTTTGTCCATGCTTATGACTGTTTGAAATTTGGCTTATCCTAACCTACACAGATGAATGTCTGCAGAGGTATAGGTGAATTGGGAATTTCAGAGCAGCCTGCTCCAAAGGAATCTCGCTGACAGACAGACAGGCTTGCGCGCGCGCACGCGCGCGCACACACACACACACACACACACACACACACACACACACACACACACACACCGCTCCCCTCTCCCAGAGCTGCTAGTCACTGTGGGTCGGCAATCAGGGGAGCTTCAGTACAGATGCTGCGATTTGGCCACAGTGGGTGAAAGACAAGTGATAATGGGTGCAAATCACTTTTTCCCAAGTACCTCTGGATTCTCTGAATGTTAACAGGGTGGGGGCAGGGTGGTGGGGGCTGCTTCTCAGCCAAGAGACCTGGTCTGGACAGGACGCTGCTGGGTTCTATTAGGTGAACTGGCAGTTCAGACACAGTCAAGAGCATCCCTGCCTTCAGAAGTGTGGGATAGAGACGATAAGCAGGGGGATTTGTGCATTCTGGAATGAATCAGCCCTTTTCAAGCAGAAGAGGCACACTGCCCCCACTGAAGACATAAGACACCTCTTGCTTCTCACAGTGATGACTTTATGGACTATTGTTTTAAGACAGGAAAGAATGTATTACCCAGTGGCATTTCTCACTTTGTATTCAGCTGAAAAGTCATTCCACTGAGTCTGTGTGACACCCTGAAGTCACAGGAGTGTATTCTAAGATCCACATGGTAGGCTTCCCTGGGCTGGATGTGACTAACCAGTTGTGTTTCACAGAGACTCTGGCAGCACAGAACTACACACTCCTCTTTATATGCCCACCAGCTCAGACATGTTCTACCTAGCTCTTTGTTTGGGGGTAGGCTGACATGTATTTCTTTTTGAACAGCTGCATTTATTGATCAGATAAATGAAACTCGGTCATGTTGTTGCTGATTTTCAAGAATGATCGCATACTCCTCGAGTCAGGCTGTGCCAGCCCTTTGAAAATCGGACTGGGGCTGAGGAGTGGTGGCCTTACTTTCTCCATAAGGCACATATTATGGCAGCAGAGGCATGGAGTTGGCTGTTAGGAGAAGGTTAATGTGCCAGGGAAAAATAGTGTCAGCGCTGTGCTTGGACAGGTGGTGCTGTCTGGTTAAACCCCACAATGGAGTCTCAACTTTTGGGAGCTGAATATTTGGTAACAAAAAACTTTGCCCTATTTCTTTCTGTGTTGATCATTACAGACCAAAAACCCTCATCCTTTCAAAACAGAAACATATGCTTGAAAGTAATCCTGGAAACAGGCAGCCTTTCATGAAAATGGGTACTGAACTTGGGAAGGAATGTTGAGCTGGGCAGAGCAAAGAATCATCCTGATTGGGTCCTGGTCCCATCAAGGGTGCTGAACAAAGAGGTGCTGGGGTAAACTCAGAGGAAGGAGCTTATTCCATCCCCCTTCCAAGGAGTTTTTGACCATCACTCTTCCCTAGTGCAGTTCAGAAAGAACTCAGTCTGCAACAGCATATGACTGTCTGTGTTTAGGGATCCTTTTGGATGGAAAAGAAGATTTTCTCTTTTCCTTTTCATACATATGTCCGCAAGTCATTCTTGGACATCATCATTCTGATGAGAAAAACAGAATTGAGCATTAAGAAGTGTGTTTTCTTTGGTGTCCAGAGCTGGATCTGAATTCTCTTACCAGACATAGATTAACACAGTGGCCATGTCTGAAGGTCTGGATACAGCCTTCAAACCAGCCTGGGACTGACCTAAGGATTTCAATACCATTTTGACAGACAACTGTACCCTTGGTGAATGAGGAAAGGGAGAGCCCGAGAGAAAACTACAGGGGTAAATGAGCTCATGGGCATTTGTGCTTTTTGTTCTGGAGCCAGGATTTAGAAGTCAATAATTTCAAACAACTCTTGGACCTAACCATTTCTAAACTATTACAAACCCATTAAGAATCATTCTCATTCTTTGTGACCTTCCAAAAACAAAAAACAAACAAAAAAAAGAGGTCAACTTCTTTCCTCCATAGTTCTTTAGGATTTAGTACTCTCACTGTTGTGAAATTATGTTCATGTCAAGCCTTAATCAAACAATTAGCTATTAAGATATGATTTTTATCCCGAGACTACTTCAAGCA
Source organism: Solenodon paradoxus (assembly GCA_004363575.1). NCBI lineage: Eukaryota > Metazoa > Chordata > Mammalia > Eulipotyphla > Solenodontidae > Solenodon > Solenodon paradoxus. Next base: position 570,428 of record RJWH01000667.1, read on the forward strand.
CATCATGTGAGGCACTGGTTTTATTGTTCAGTAAAGAATTGACTGTAGGGATTGATTCTGTCATTTTTCAGTCTTGAGATACCTGTGGTCATTGGTCTGGTTCTGCTGTTGCCAGTGTCACCTGTGCTGTGGGAGTTTGCCATGGGTTCTGGGGACAGCACTGCTCCTTATACTGGAAATTCTCCTTTTTGGATGCCAAAAGATGCTCAAGCATATCTGATCCTATCACTTTTAAGATCTCATTTGCAAAATAAGCTTCTAATGGACAACTCTAGCTAACTTTCAATTTTGGTGCACAAATTACAAAGTATAGAAACAAGGGGAAAAAATGAAGACTTGGTTTTTATCCCTGAAATCACCACCTGCAATGTAAACTATAGCTCTTGTTTTAGTGCATATAGCCTAAATGATATTAATTACCGATGATAAATAACAAGGGCAAACTGCATGCTGGGGCTATGTTGGTCTTTGATGTGGAAATGGCTAATGGGTTGTCTACAATGAGAGGCTGCGTGGCTGTGTGCTGTTTACATGGGGCCAGGTGATCATGAACTCTCCTGGAGAAATTCAAGTTAGTAGGTCAAATTGGGTTGTGTCAGGATGTGTGGAGACCCATAATCTGTGAGGTAAAGAGGGTGGTCCTTTCTTTTTATTGCTCTCCCTTATCGTTAGAAGTTATTTGACAGAAACTCAATAAAGAATAAAGGAACTCAAAGTTCTCTGATAGCAAAATCAGTAAAAAAAAAACAAAACGAAAAAAACATTTAGAAGAGTTTGTCTCACAGGTGTTTTTCTGCAAGCATTCTAAGTTGCTACTAAGGTCAAGTGCTGAGAAATTGAGCTCTGACTAATTGTTTTGAGACCAGAGTGGGGTGGAATAAACTGGAAGTATAATAATTTAAAAAAATGTTTTTCTTAGCACAGATTAGGTCACTGATTTTATAACTATATTTGACACTTTCATGCCTGAAAAGAATTTTTTTCCTAGCAGATTTTGGTGACTAGTATAGATTACATGGCTTCCTGGACAAAGTTAAGCAAAGCCAAGTACTCTGCTCATACTAGGTAGCTTGATTATTAGTTTCCGGGGTGGGGCGGGGGGATTCTTTCTCATCCTTGAGAATACAGATTTGGGGCAGAATAAGGAGAATTTATACCAAGACCTTGGATCTACTTAAGTTCAGAACATTTTCTAGCCATCTCACCTCTTTGTGGAACTGGAGTGTTTTAAAAAAAAATACCCAAAATAATAAATAAACTAAAGGAGAAAACATCTGACATTTGGAGGGAAGGCTTAAAAGCAAAAACCTGTGCTCTGAGAAATGTCCAGTTTCTAAGACTGAATTTTTTAATGTTATTGAAGTAATATTGCATTATAACATTATTACATAGGTTTAAAGTTTGCATCATTGTAAATGAACAACTGTATGTATATATATATATATATATATATATATATATGTATGTATGTATAAAACTGAATGGATTGTGAAAGCTTCCTTCTCAAGGCAAGCCTTGAGAGTCGTGGAAGGATACAGATGTGTAGTCTCCATCTCAGGAGCCTGCCCCTTCCATTGTTGGAAGCTCCAATTGTTATCATGGGCACCTTTTCCCCCAGAACTTCCCCCAGCTTTCTCCAGTAACTTCTTCTGTCTCTGGGAGCCCACAGCTGCACAGAATAAGTCTGAAAGGATTCTGAGTGGGAAATATCAGTTTTGTGGCTACAGGTACCACCCAGGGGAGTATTGTGGCAAATCTGGAAATAGCGTTCCCTGTTGGTCCCCATGACTGAGTGGCTCAAAGAAAACAGTATATGGAAAAGCACTTTTGCAAACTGTAAAGTGCTGCAGGAATGGTAATACATAGAGTTTGAATTTATTAGCATCATATGCTGCAGAAAGCAATTAAAGATGCTTTATCTTCTTTATTTTATCTAATCCTATAGGAAGCCAGTGTGGGAGGGACTCTTCATCTCCATTCCACAGGTGGGGAAACTGAGGCTACATTAACATTCATCAAGGGTTACATGGTCTTATGAAGTCTGCTGAGTCTTTTCTTCTCCAGTCTTGAAAAGTCCATTGGGGCGTTCGAGTCTTTTCACCTGTGAGAACTGAAGAGAAAGAGCTCTTTCATGCTTCACAGCCAGCTGCTCCAGCTCAGCCTGGCTGGGCTGTTCTCAAGTACAGCAGGTTCCAGAAAGGAAATGATTCCCTGGTGTTTCCACTTGGAAAGGCATTTTTGATCCAGAGCAAACTTCTCTGAAAGCAGTGGGCTCCCAGTCCTGTCAGACTCAACCCTCACTTTTATTGCAAGTATTTTTAACACCCTGTTTACAATCCTGAAGTGAAATCCCCAGAAACTATACCTTCCTGTCACATTCATAATTTAAGAAAATTCAGGATCGTGTTAGAACTGAAATCTGAAGGGGAGTGGTGGCAGTCATTGATCGTTACTTCTGGCGCAAGCACCCCATCTGGACGCCATAACGAAGTGATCAAGTGTTTCCATCTGCTACCTCCATGCAATAGAAGGTAGGTAGTGGTGTTGCTGCTGGTGACATGATTTTCCAAAATGGTAAATAACTCTTGGAATTCTGAACAAAACAGAGAACAGTCTTCGCTCATTGATCTACTGATTGCATTCCTGGAAAATAGAGTGTGTATTATAGCTGAGTAGGAGTACATTGTGTTCATGTGTGAAGTGACACAAATTCTAGGTTCAGAAAATGGGGTTTTCACTTCCAGGACTATATGACAAAACAGTTCTTCATTATTCAGGCTAGCTCCCTGCATCCCGGCACCCCTGCCTCTGTCCTCTGGTGTAGTAGTGTTCACCATGCCCCCAGGATTAGACTAGATAGAACTGTCTCCAGCACATCTTCAGAATGTCCCTCTGCAGGAGATGCTGTCACCACTGCCAAGCACCTGTGGGTCAGAGCATGCCAACTGGCCATGCAATTTATTCTCCTACTTCCACAAACACCTGATTAAGTATGGTTTAGGAAAAAGATGGGGTTGTTTTGCCAGTTCCCTACATGATTACTAAGCAGAATCCTCTCAAATATCATGGTAGGAATTTTTGGACATTCTGGGAATACATTTGCTAGTGAAGTTCCTTTAAAGTCTGCAGCTTTAAGCTAAGTGAGAAGTCCTTAAAATGTCTCATTCTCCTTCAGATAATGCACAGTTTTATCATGAATATAATACCTACAAATAGCAAAATCCTTACTATTCAGCATGCCTGAGTCGAGCAATGGATAGGTCTGCTGCCTACATCCTGAGCGCAGTCCACTTACATCCCAAGGACCCAGGTTGGTATCCTGGGGCTGGAGGGACAACCAGGGTGAACAACCAAATAGAAACAAAATAAAAAGTGCTTCTTCCTCCTCTTTCTTCCTGCCTGCTTGCCTACTTGTCTTTATTCCTGCCTGCACCTTTCAAAAAAAAAAAAAAAAATCCTCACTATCCTCTGGTTTGCTTACGAGCATTAACATGCAGGCTTTGCACTAGACAGTTACATGATAGTCCTGGAAACCCTGGGTGACTTCAGTCACTCAGTACTATCAGTGCCTTGGGGTATCCACAGTTCTGCAGCTGTGCTCAGGTTCCCTGCTGGCTCCCACACAGGATCATATGTCACAGAAAGCTTGTTCTCCAGTGAGAGACTGTCTGCCCAGCAAGTCCGGGTTTTGGAGACTGCCTCATGCTTTACTGTGAAATCTAGCTCAGTTTTGACAAGGAGCTCAGATGTGATGTAGACAAAATGACATCACAGGAGCTATGATAGACCATGTTGCCTGTGAAGGCAGCTGGACATTTTCATGTGTCCCTCTAGGCAGCTTGCTTAGATGCTATTGTGTGGCACCATCGATTTCTCTTACCCAATGTCCACTCTGTTGATTTGTGACTGAATTTCTCCCAGAATTGGAATTGAAATGTCTCTAGGTCAGTAGTTTTATCTCTTTGACCTCCTTGACTTGAAGTGTCGTTTCAGAACACAGGAAAATCAGTGATGGGTGCCTCATTGGGACTGAAGAAGGCACGTAGTTTTCTTTAGATGTCTATCTTTGATTGGGACCTTCTGAGCAGCCCCAGCCTACACAAAATGCTGCAGATCAGCATCACCTGCCTTTGCCCACACTCTATTCTCAGCTGTCTAAAAGAGGGTTGGGCACCCCCACCCCAGGGAAAATGTGTCAAGGTTGCACTTGAGAGGAACTGGGTGACTGAAGATTCAGAGGTAATATGAAGAACAACAAAACTCTCAAAATATAGTAAAGAAAACAAGTAAATTGACAAAAACAAGTTATGTGTACTTTGATGAATAGGATGAAAGCAGTGGTGATCTGTTTCCTGTGCAAAGAAGAAAAGGTGTTATGGAGCTTCTACCAGTCTGTTCAGGCTGCATAACAAAATACCACAGGTTGGGTGCCTTGAATAACAGAAATTGATTTTCTCACAGTTCTGGAAGCTTGAATTCCAAGATCAAGGTGCTGGCTGGTCTGGATTGTCCTGAGGCCTCTTTCCTTGACTTATAAATGGCCGCCTTTACAGTGGGTCCTCTTACAGACTTTCCTCTGCACCCATGAACCCTTGGTGTCTCTCCCTCTTCTTTTAAGGGCACCAGCCCAACTGGATTAAGACCCCACCCTTATGACCTCATTTAACCTTAATTACCTCCTCACAGGCCCTATTTTCAAATGCAGTCATATGAATTTTGAGGGCACACAATTCAGTGCATAACAGTGATTATTTTAAGATTTTATCTGACAGCTGTCACATATTTCCCTATAAACAATCAATAGCAAATGTGCCTCATAGTGGTTTCTTATGGTTTAGCAAGTACCTACATTTCTTTGAATTTTAGGTCAGTCACATTTCTGCTGTTCTCTGGAGATGACCGAGATAAATTTCACAAAGGCTCCAATTCTCCCCTCAGGGCAGAGGAGGGTTTTATACCTAACAAATCTCTTTTAAATGGCAAGTGGTATCGCTGCCCCCATCTCCTCCTCCCCTAGCAGTGCAAACTCACCAAGTTCATAAAATCAATGAAACACAACAAAAAGGGCTGTACTGATAGAGTTAATCTAGCAACCCCAGAGTTTAGGCTCACAGACAGGATTCCCACGGTGCATTCTATCTCTCCCAGTGGGACACCAGATTTCCCCGTGGTCAGGTGACATTCTAAAGTATCCCAGTTGAGAGGGGAGATTTGAGGGGTATGGATTCTATTTGAGTGTATATATTAATCTTACTTTCATCTCTAGGTTTTCTTGAACTCTTCAGTCTGGGATTTACCCTGATTTCTTGAGAGATTCGCCTGTTGAAAATGAATAATAATTATGGTGACCTGAATTTAAAAGCTGATGCTCAGATGCATTGTACTAAATTCTCATGAGGGGGCAAACAACTTCTCAGAAAACTGAGGTGCTGTAACTAAGTGGCTATCTGCAGGATAAATGACAAAACAGGGTTAAGACAAAAATCTTGCAATTTTGAATGCCACACCAAAGCTTTTGTCAAGTTTAGCCTGTGAGATTTTCCTAAAATCCCTAAATTGAGGAAGGATAATATGTGATGTTTGAGCAGGCAGACATATAGAAATAAATTGCTTACAACATAGAGCTTTACCGCTCCCCTTACTTGGATCCATGGTGTGAATTGACTCCAAAGACCATCACAGTTTTGGCTGATGTCTGAGGGAACACCAGCAGGGCCACCTTGGCCAGGGGTTAGGAGTTTTCCTGGAGACTTTGTTGGTGCTTTTCTTTATCCACATACTGCCTGATACCCGTGGTTGAAGATTTCAGTGGACGTGGAGCCCCCATGAGGTAGAGGCAGCCGGCAGCGTGGGAAGCCACAGTGAGATTACGTGTCCTTGGCTTTGGGTTCTTACCTTATGTGATGGTATTGAGATTGTTGTGTGAGCCTCCGGGACAGATGCCAATACAGGAAATACTAGCACCAGGTTTCAGCCATATCAGCCCAGGAATGACCTCTGCATATTAACTGCCCCTTCCCTGTGAGTATGGCACCTGACATAGAGAAATGCTCCATGTGTTTTCTAGATAGATGAAAGGATGTATGGACAGAGTGGGGGACGGATGATGCATGATGACCAAGGCTTGCTTGGCCAGTTCCCTCAGCTCCAGGTTGGAATGTTAAATGTTGATAGACATCTCCACCTTCATATTTCACTAGCACCCTAAACTCAACATTTCTCAAACCAGACTGTTCATTAGCTTCCCTCTCATTATCTTCTCCCTTATTCTATCTTCATGAAAGGTTTCACTGCTTCCCCAGCTACCCAAGATAACAGTTTCAGAATTCCAGACTCCGCACCTCAAGCCTTTCAACAGGAAACTAAATTTGCAAAATTGCAAATTTGCAAATTTCCAAAAGAGATTCCTGCCCTTTCCAGCCCTCTGTTGCCCTTACCCAGGGCCCCTCCTTAGCATTCTTCATTTGGTAATAGGCCTGACTTTCAGCCTCCTCTCATCACCTACCTCATGCATTTGCCAAGTTACCTATGTAAGCTGTTATCAGCTCTAGCACTCAGTGGCTTACAAGTCTCAGATTGATTCCATTGTGTACATCAATGGTTGCTAAATGTTTGAACTGTGCTTCCCAGTATAAATAATTCCTAGAGGACATGTCCTCAAGATATATGTATCTATATATTCATAGACTCTATATGTGCCACTGTAGTAATGAATATGCATATTGCAAAGCATATGCGAAGACAGAAATGATGAAGACCTCATGAACCTTTCCATTCTTCCCATACATTGTCACAACTCCTGTGTTTTTCATCTTTTAAGTGTCTGGAATTCTCTTTCCTCACATCTCCGTGTGATGAAATTTTATGTGCCCTCCAAGACACATTACTTCCCTGATCCTAATTCTCCTCACAGACTTCCTCTGTGCCCCCTTTATATATAGTATTTGGATCCTTAACCTTCTCTTGCTGCTTGGCTTGAAAGTATACTTCTGGTGGGCAAAGAGGAAGAAGGAAGATATAGGGATGTATGTCCCTATTGTTGCCAAGAATAAAATGGTGAGAATAACACATCTTGCCTTCCTTGTCTAACCTTCAAAGAGGTGGTTTTTGTTTTTCCTCTTATTCAGCTTTCCTATTACTTGGAGTAAAATATGTCTCCTACAGATGAGTGCAGAAGCAGGCAGCCAGACAGACACCGAGCAGGAGGGGAGTAATCCAGGGAGACACACGAAAATAAACTGAATTCTGAAAATCAAACAATTAGGCTAATGTGATTTAAAATAGCGTGATGGGTATGGTTTGTATTTATCCCCCTACCCCACCCCACAGACTGTGATTAATCCCTGGAAGTGTCGTAGGCTGTGAAATGTTACTAAATGGGTAATAGAACTGTTCTGTGAAAGAAAAGCAATGGCCACAACCTCGTCATTTTAGAGTAGTGTGAGTGGAAGATAATTACAGTTTGAGAGACTGTCGTCCCTCGTCCCCATGCAAGAACATGGATGGCTTGTCTTCGACTGGAGTTGCTGTGAGCACAAATTGCAAAGCTTATGTGTGCCGCAGGGAAATGGCAAAGCATTTTCCCCTTATAGCCAAGGAAAGTGCTTAGCTTAACTCACTTTTTAGACATTCCAACCAGTGTCCTAAGGGGAATTGTGCTAATAAATATGACAATAACGTTGTAATGAGACAAGAAAGGCTGACACAGCATTTTGTTAATTTGTGTTCAGCATTAGCCGAGGAGCTTTGCAACCCCTGGGCAATGAGACAGGAGCATATTGGTTCGACTGTAGGCATTTTAATGAGAGGTCTTGGGAATATCTCTGTGTCGTGGCAGCTGAGTGAGACCTGCAGCCACCAAGCTTACCCAAGGCATGCTTTCCTCCTTGCCCTCGGCAGCCATCAAAGGTCCTACCAGAGGCAGGATGCTGGGGCAGGAGGAGAAAGTTTCTAAGAAGAGGAAGGCTCCTGGTGGGCAGGCGTCCAACACCAATTAGCTACTCAGCTGTCAGCACGCAGAGTCCTCGTTTTAACAACATGGTGGAAAAGATTGACAGAAATGGTTTTTCCCTATGCTGGATCAAATGGCATTTTTAAAAAGTCTTTTTTTTTTTTTTTTAACTTCTGCTCCCTTTTCATAATTTGGCTTAAATACAATACAAGAAGAAAGACATCATAAATCAGAGCTGTTCACATACATGGCCCCTGAAATTCATGGGAATGAAGCAGAAAAGGCTTAGGAACATTTCACCAAATAATTTTCCAGTCCCGTAGGACTCATTTAAATGTCCGTCCCCCAGCCATTGCTGATGCTTTTTATGGCACAGGAGCACCTGTGTCCCAGGGTGAGGGAGCCAACTCTGATGTTGGACAGGCTGCTGGATTCTCATGGAGTGGAGCCCAAACCTCTCTGCAGTTATAGGGCCCACATGGGCAAGGAGTCAAGAGTCCAGAGAGAGAGACGGCAACTGCTCTCAGATCGGTGGCAGCGTCCATCCTTGCTTGGCCTGTGTTCCTCTTCCCTTCACCTCTAGCACTGGGGCTAGACGGGGAGGGAGCTTCAGTGGGAGATGGGCTGACTAACTGGAGGTAGGAGGGCCACTGCCAGGCCAGGATGGAGACGTACACTCAAAGCCAAACCACTTCTATGATGGTTCAGGAAAATGAGTGCTGGCTTTGGAGACCCAGCACTATGTCCTGGAAGGATAAGTGCAGAGCAGGGGGCCTACCAGAGACCAGAATTAAGCAGCAGAATCACCCAGCTGCGCCCTGGACTCTGGCTATTGCGGATGTAGAAACCAACTGGTAGTGTACTTATGTTCATTAGTGAACTTGACAAATAATTATTGAGCACCTCGATGGGTGAGGCACATGGAATAATTGACTGTCTGTGAAAGAGACAGTCAGGTGAGTGTCTACAAAGGTCAGAAGTGGGTCTCCCCACTGATGTAACACTTCGTCCAGGAAGCCTCTCTGCTCTCCCGCAGCCCTGTGCTCATGCTTGAGGGCTGTTCAGGTAAGGATCCCAGTCCCCGGCTCTTTTAGATTGGGGTTTAACATTTGTGTGTTCTCCTCACTCATCTGAAGGCAACTCACACAAGAGATTCCAGTGATGCAGCCTCGGAGTCTGGTCCGCCCCAGGTTTGAGTCCCAGCCCTGCCACTGCTGAGGTGGTTGAATCACCTCTTTTCATCTCGCTGAGCCTCAGCTTTCCCACTACTACAATGCAGACAATTGAAACACCCATTTCATTTCTTTTCTTTCTTCCTTTTTTTTAAAAAGGAAAGGTGCAGGCAGGAATGAAAATGAATGAGTGCGCAGGAAGAAAGCAGGAAGAAGCACTTTATTTTATTTTGTTGTTCATTTGTTTACTCCAGTCCCAGGTCTTTGAACCAGGGACCTTGGGGGTATATGTGGACTGAGCTTGCTGAGTGGACTAACCCACTGGGCCATCGGATCATGCCAATAACACTATTTCATTGCTTGTTTGAAGAGCAAATGAGCTAAGATGTGCCCAACACTTTATATATTGTCTGACCCACAGGAGTATGCATTAAATTGAAGCTAATGTGATGATGTCATTTGGCCATTAAACCCCTGTTCATTGTCTACTAGGAACAAAAACACTCTTTGACTGTCCTTCTTGAGTTGATGAGGGGCCTCAAAAGTGAAAGCTTCTTGGGGAGGGGGAAGTAGAAAAGGCAGGAGGCACAAGACTCTGGTGTCACCTTGCCTTGTGATAAGTCCTATTTTATTCAGGAAGGAAGGAAAAGAAAAAGAGGCACCTCCTTCGACATGCTTTCCCTCCTCTTCTTCTTCCTCCTCCTACACAGGAAGACTCACAACCAGGCCCATTTGCAAATGAATCCTCAGGCTCTCACACTCTCTGAAACCCCATGCGTCCTGATTTCCCCCAGAGATAATGTCTGTCCATTTCAAACCATTGTTCTTATTATGATTGGAAATATTATAATTTGAATCAGGCTGATTTTTCATCAGGTCTCACCTCCAATATTATAGCTTTCATATGCTCTTAGATCTGAGGGCCTATAAAATAGTTCACTGCATATATGAAACTTTACGTCACTCTTCACTGAGCTAAGCTGGAAAATTTATAGTGTAGAAGAACCTAGAGGCAAGTTGAAAACATGGCTTTGGCTGACATGGGTATATTGGAGTTTTCAGGTGGAGTTTGGCAGCTGTTACTTAACAGAAATATCAGGGATCATAAAATCAGCCCAAGTGTCAGAGTTTCAAGGTTCTGTATGAAATATTCTTACAGCATTTACTATCCTCATCCTTTAAAAAGTGATGGTATGAAAGGCTGCTGCTTTAAAAAGTCTATAATCTCAATCTCCCTCACAATTAGCGAGAATAATATGCTCTTGAAAAAGATCGTTTTTACATTCATTCCTACTTTCTTTTCTTTTTTTTTAAGAGGAAGGAAGACAGACAGGAATGAAGGTCAGCAGGTAGCAAGCGGGAAGGAAGAGAGAAAGAAAAAGCACTTGTTTATTTAGTTGCTCATTTTAGTTGTTCCCTCCTAACCCCAAGCAGTGAACCCAGTAGACTTAACAGCTGAGCCACCAGGACATACCTCATTCACATTTTCTTAATGATTATTAACATCTCTGTATTTTAAGCACTGCTCTGAACCGTAAGAAAAAATAAACCACAGTCCTAGCCTTCCTGTTGTACTAGAAGGGTAAGCAAACATTTTCCATAAAAGGGCAGATGAGCAAATATACTAGTTCTTGGGGGTCATTTTGCCTTTTTTTTTTCTGTCGTTTGTTTGCTTTTTGTTTTTTAAGGAAATATGCAGGCAGGAATGAAGGCGAGCAGGTGAGCAGGCAGGAAGAGAAAGGAGAACCTTTTATTTTATCCTTATTTAGTTGTCCATCTTGATTTTTCTCCCTGGCCCAGGATGAGAACCCTATTCCTTGATATATACACAGACTTTACTCAGAGGTGGTGGACCTAACTGTTATTCAACCAGAACCACAGGGCATGGGAGTCATTCGGTTTTGACTGCAGCACCCTCATAGTGATTCCATACTTTGTTCACACCACTCAACTCTACAGCCCTCTCTCCCTTGCTCAAGCTTACTGGCCTATGTCTTCTCTCTCTGTGCCCATGATCTCTTCACATGTAAGACTGGTAGTATAATACCGACAACACAGGCCGATTGTGAGGATTAAATATATATACGTATATATATTTTTAAGTCCTAAAGAATAACCATGTAGACTCTGAAAAATCAAGGATCAATAATCTTAGAAGGCACTTAGAATGTATCTCATCATTATATACAATCCAATATAAAGTGCCTCCCTATATATAGAAAAAATACTTTAGAGACACTTCAATGATCTTACCCATTCCACTGGAATTGTAGTACCCCATTCCATATTAAGTCCCCTGTTACTCTTTTATCTCAGAACTTAGCTTCATTTTTCATCATGGTACTATTGCTATCTGGAGCTACTACTATATAATGATATACATTATATATATATATAAAAAATTTAATTAATTTTATTGAGGAAACATGGCATCATAACATTATATAGGGATAAGATGTGAATTGTAAATCAGCATCATTATAAATTGACATCTGTATATAATACATTAAGTTCACCACCACTATGCCAGCTCTTCCTTCACTTGATCTTTTCCCTATAGTTTGCTTGTTCTCTCTTCTCCTTCCTTCTTGTAACCACTAATGCTGTTGTATTGACTAAAAGTCTATTTTTGTCTATTTAGTTCATTCATTTGCTTGGTTTCTCTATATACCACACATGAGTGAAATCATATGTTTGTCCTTTCTGGCTTATTTCACTAAACACAATTCCTTCTAGGCTCCACCATGTTGTTGCAGTGATGGGGTTTCATCTTTCATAGCTGAGTAATAGTCCATTGTATTGTGTGTGTGTATGAGTGTTATGTGTGTGTGTCTGTCACATCTTAGTTATCTGCTCATTTGGTTGATGGGTATTTAGGTTGTTTGCAGCTATTGTAAATAATGCTGCAATGAGCATGGGTGTGCATACATCTCCGAGAACTGTGCTGTTGTGTTTTTAGGGTAAATACCCAGTGGGATAACTGGATCATACAGAATTTTCATTTTCAATTCTTTTAAGAATCTCTATGCTTTCTGTAGTGGCTGCACCAATTTACACTCCCACCAACTGTGTCTTGGGGTTCCCTTTTCTCTACATCCTGTCTATACTTGTTTTCAGAATTTTGATGGATTAATAGCCATTCTCATGAGTGGGAGGTGATATCTCATTGATTTGATTTGCATTTCCCTAATAATAAGAGAAGTAGAACCTCTTTCCATGTGCTTGTAGAGCACCAATATTTCTTCTTTCAGAAATGTCTATTCATATCTTCTGCCCACTTTTGAATTGGTTGCTTTTCTGTCGAGTTTTATGGGTTTAAACATATATTTTGGATACTAACCTCATATTGGATATATGATGTATAGATAGCTTCTCCCACTGTCCTTTTGCTTTGGTACCCCTGTATTTATTTCTATGGATTAGGCTGAAAGATACTCTTTCCCTATCTTGATATAAAAGCCTTGTGTTAGGCTTCCAAGTTGCAGAGCATGGGTCCGGGACAGGAGCTCTACTACCAGGGCCTACAGGCTTTAGGTTACAGGCAAGCAAGTGTGAGAGCAGCAGCCCCAGGCAGGGCAGTGGCAGCTTTTTCCCTAATTGCTAGAGTCTCTTTTGTGATCCTCTCTGAGACAGTTGCCACAGAGAGTTGGAAGCTCTACAAACAAAGCTTGGTGGGAAAACACTTAGCTGCTTGTGCCGGGGTTGCAGGTCCTGCCTGCCTGCTGCTATCGATCGCTGCCCTTGTAGCCACAAGAATCATAACCAGCATAAGAAACTGTCCCATGGCACAGGATAGCACAGGAGCAGGGATTTTGACCTCTGACTCTATTCCAGTATGGCATCCTCTAGCTTCACTCCAATATGGTATCCTGCAGTGCCAATGCCACACAGACAAAAGGACCTGGGAGGACACCCAGCTGCACCTGCTGAAATTTCTGGTTCAACAAATGAAAATGCTTCTATTAGTTCTGCACACTTCCTCTGTTGGTTCCCCCAGCTTTCTGTCCTGTGTTCTTTGCTCCCCAGAATCCTATTTTTCTTCATAGGAAAGTCCCTCCATTTTCATAACACAATGCGTGGGTACAGTTCGTAGAGGCTGAGGCACCTGATGTGGCGTAAGTCCTTCAGTCACTGGAAAGTGGCTCTGTATCACTGGTGTCCCTCCTGACCTTGGGTCACTGTAGTTGCGCAGAGATGCTGGTGAGATAATGTCTTGGCTTTTCCTACCTTTTCTGATGTTTTCTCTCACTTTTCCTTGTCAAGATATTAGTCTCCTCTCCTCAGTTCTTTTTCAAAGGCTGTCGTTTGTATCTAGAGGTGATTTTGTGGAGAGGAGGTGAGTTCAAGATCTTAAGCTGTCATCTTGGGTGCATCTTCTCTTTTTGTTTTGATGAGAGTTTCTTTTGCTATGCAGAAGCGTTTAAGTTTGATGTAGACCCATTTTAAATTTTGGGTTATGTTTTTCTTGATATTGAAGTGGAGTTACCAAAGTCATCTCTTAGGTCAATATCAAGGAGTGGTTTGCCTATATTTTCCTCTATGTATTTTATGGTTTCAGATCTTACATCCGAGTCTTTAATTTATTTTGAATAACTTTTGTGTATGGTATTGGGTAAGACGTAGTTTTGACCTTTGGCATGTGGTTCTCCAGTTTTTCCAGCAGCATTTACTGAAGGGGCTTTCCTTGCTCCATTGTGTACCCTTGACTTCTTTGTCATGAATTAGTATTCTATATATGTGTGGGTTTATTTCTAGACTTTCAGTTATGTTCACTTGATTTTTGTGTTCATTTTTACTCCAATACCATGCTGATTTGATTACTATCATTTTGTAGTTTGAAGTCTGGTAGCATGATCCCTATTTTTGTTCTTTTTTTCTTAGTATGGTTTTTATTTATTTGGGATTTTATAGTTTCAAATATATTTCCTAATTTTTTTGTTCTATTTATGTGAAGAATGTCTTTGGGATTTTGGTGGGGATTGCATTAAAACTTTATGTCACTTTAGGTTATGTGTCCATTTCAGCAATGTCAATTCTTCCAAGGATTAACTGAGTTAAAACATACACATTGGCTCAGTTATGGGATCACTTAACAATATGAGTTCACCTCCCTGCTTTCCTTCTAGATGAACATAGGAAAATAGAATCCTTCCCCGTCTTCCAGGCCAACAGGCCATATATCCATGTATCAACTTTAACCCAAACATTTTTTCCAAGACCTTTAGACACTCAGCTCTTTCTCTCCAACATTCAACCTTCCCCTCTTCTTTGTTACACTTTGCCTGCAAACACACTTAGGTGTCCTCTATTTAGAAGAAGAAGGAAAAGGAGGATGATAAAGAAGAGAAAGAGAAAGAAGAGGAGGACAAAGGAAAGGAAGAGAAAACCCTGTTTGACTCCATATCCTCCTCCAGCTTCCATTCTTCTCTTTGATCCAATTCATCTCCACCTGCCTACACGTTCCCATGACTTCTCTTGTTCATTTCTGTTTTTCCCTTGTTTTTCCTTCTTTAATTGGAAAAGAAGGGATGAAGGATGAAGCACACATCTCTACACTGCCATTTGTAGTGTCATAGAGCCTGGGAAAATTACACAAACCAAGGTCCTCATCTCTACAAGGAGGGCAAGGAGGCACACTCATGAGGGCGTTAACGACCAGGTGACCAGTGAAGGCACCATCTCAGTGTCGCTGTGGCAGGTGCCACTCAATAGTGTTTTCCTCTGTCTCTTCCTCAAGTTGCTTAGGGAAGGGCAGGGGTCTCTGTCCTTGGGGATGATTGCAGAGGGAATGGATAGGGGCTGGTTACTGTTCTTTCCAAAAATTACATAATAGAGTTGGAAAAACATGCCTAGACTTCTTTTCTTTTCCTCTTTGCTAAGACTTGGAAATGAGCAATATGGAATTCTAGTCATGTAAAAATAGGTGCCAGGTTAATTTTATTAAATAATTAATTTACTCCACAAATATATATTTCACATAAGCTCTAAGTGTGTCCCTTTGCAAGGCCTGGGGTACAAAGGTGAGTCCTGCTGCAGAGACATTCTCCATCTGGTTGAGGGTGCAGAGAAGTGGGTTGGGCAAGTCACACGTAATTCTCGTGCATTGAAAAGTGACCCTACAAAGCACGACCGCCCCAAAGAGTGGTGCCTTGGGAATGCCTAAAGAGAGTGGCCATCTCTGCTGGATGAAGTGGGGAGTCTTGCCATGGAAATGCCCTCTGAACCATCTAGAAGGATGGCTTTGTACCAGGACAGAGAAGAGAAGTGGGAAGGGATGTGAGAGGCAGAACAGTGTGTGCAGAAAAGCACAGACTAGATCTGTGAGAGCTGCCCTGGGTGTAGACTGGAGACAGGGGAGTTGAGAAAGGCAGGCTGAAGGTATGAGTCTCACCTCAATTCTCCTCTAGAAACGGATTCTTCTACAAGGAGGAGAAAGTGGACTTCCCCATGTAGACCCAGAGGACAGAGCTAGAGCCAAGGAAGAGAAGCTCCTGGGAGGCAGCATTCAACTCAAGCTTAGGAAGTCAAGCTCATGTCTAGCAATGGAGCAGGCTTGTATACCTCCCATCTGTGTAAGTGGGAATGGGCAAGGGTGGACAGCGAGCCTGGGGACACAGTTTCTCTGCCAAATATAGAAACAGTTCATAAAGGGATGACTGGAGAGATGACCTTTACTCTCAGCCCACCTCCCGCTCCATCCCACCTCACTCAGATGCCTGTGCTGACTCTCAAACCTCAGGCTGAGGAGAGATCAGGGCCTCCAACCAGATAAGGGCTGAGTGTCCAGCTCAGCTCTGGGCTGCCTCAAGAACCCCAGTTTTGGCATACATTTTCTTTCAAGGGATAAGAAGTAAAAATGGAACAACTGAGTAATATCCTCTGCTAGCAGGAGAAGTTTGGAGAACTAGCCAAATTTTGAAATTAAATGGATGTGTGCATGTACACATATGCATAGGTATGAAACAGTGTTTCGATTCCAAATAATAGATCTACTCGGCATGCTTAACAACATATTACATATTGAATCTGACCCACATTTTCTCCAGTCTTCTCTGCACTTGCCTTTGGGTGCCCTAACTCTGAAAGACTGAAATCAAAATTGAGACTCTCTAGGCCTCATCTTGCTTTCCCATGGGACCTGGCCTCCAGCAACTATGGGCAGTCTTCCAGGACTTAATTTTGCTGCAGGCTGTTGGAGTTATGTATCTACACACACATATAACATATATACATACTTATTTATGGATATATATACGTTACGCAAGCACATATGCATGTTTAAAAGTTAGTGAACTAGTATAGAACCCACATAACTGTTTTCTCCACATAGTAGCTAGAGTGAGCCTTTAAAAGTGTGAGTCAGATTGCATCTCTGCTTGATTCGTTAATGTCCAGTGGCTCTGGGTCTCAGTCAGACGAAGAATCAGTGATCATAAATGACCACCGGTCTCTGCATGCTCTAGCGCCTCCCCTCCCCATCCTTTCTCTCACCTCACTACCCAACCCTCCTCCCCTCAAGTCGCTCTATGTTATGATGTCCATACTGTCCTCAAGCACACCAGGTCTTCAACTACCACAGGGCTCTTGAATTGGCACTTTCTTTGCCTAGAATGTTCTTTGATCCCATATCCACAGGGCTCAGTTTCTAAGTTCCTTAAGTTCTCTGTTCAAATACTCTTTCATAAGATGGAGCTTTCTTAGACCATCAATGTCACAGAATGCCTTTACTTTCCTCATGCTTTATCCCCCTCAACCTAATTTTTTTTTTTATAACATCCTCAGTCAGTTTATATTTGTGTTTGTTTATTGTCTGTCTCTACCCACTAGACTATAAGTCCCATGAGAGCAGTGACTTTTTGTTGTTGTTCACACTCTATTCTTAATTCCCAAGACACTGGCACACAGCAGGTGCTCAATAAATATTTCTTGAATAAATGCATGTATTATTGACTGTAGTAAAAATTAAACATTTCTCTCTCTACCCTTCTCACTCCCATTCTACATTTCTTGGTTCTTAGCATTGTGAGAGCATGTCCTTTTAGAAATTTTCTTTACCAAGAAAGCCTAGAGGCATCTGTGTTCAGTAAAGATATAGAAGGATGTAAATGCCCTGGTCATGAGAAGAACAAGGATAACCAGAGGGAAGAACCTCACCATGCTTTGCTATCATACTAACAGAAAGTGATCAAAGCAAAGACTTGATAAACTATATTCCAGAGAGAAATGAGGCCTTCTTAAGTGTAGCAGAGAACCCTAGTTTCCATGTCTATGGGATGGACATGTGTAGATAAATGGAGGAGTGGGGAGTACCCTCAAGGGGATGCCTTTGAACCATTTGAAAGGATGACTTTGCATGTACTAGGCCTGGAAGGGAGTTGGGGAAGGGGTTACTGCAGGAGTTAGGAATAATGTGAGCAAAGATAGAGCTGTCTGGGGACCAGTGAAGATAGATCTGGATCTGGAATGGAGGAATGGATATCTCAGAGACAGAATTTACATGGAGAAATCAATTGGTCTTTATACAGATGTATATGCTTGTAGGAAAGATTAGAATCTGAAAGATCCTTGGTTTCCGTTTGAAGACTAAACCACACTGCTACTGAATAGAGAAGACTTAATATAAAAGAATCACTAGCTAGGAAAAGGTAGTTAACACCAGAAGGAGGCAAAGAGACCTCTAAAATAGTAACTACCCCTAAAGCTGAGGGAAAAGTAAACAGTGAAGGAACTTAGACAAACTCAGAGGAAGGGGTCTATGCATGGCTGAGATGCAGACCTTTGTCTATGGAGACTGTGCTGACACATGTTGGAGAGAGATTGCTACTGAACTGAAGAACTATGCTCTCTCTAGGAAGCACTGCCGGGACCCCTGCACCTTGCAAACTGATGCACTAGCCACTGTGTAGAAACACAAAATGCTGGAAGAAGAAAGAGTACTCTCTTTCTCTTCCAGACTTGAATGTCTCTCCAATGCCCTCTTTTGACAGAGCTTAACATCACGCCACTTGGTAAAGGAGACATGGAGTCTGTAGAATCCAGCATCAATGGACTAGGACAAAGAAAGATGGATTTGTTGCTGAGAATTAGTAAGTTAATAAGTGGCAAAAAATATGTATCCACAGATGGTCAACAAGCTAATGAAAAGTTGTTCCTGCTCACTAGCTGTTAGAGAAATGCAAATGAAAACAACAATGAGGTATCACTTTATACCTGAAAGACTGGCTGTTATTCAAAAATGTGGAAACAACAAATGCTGGTGAGGATGTGGAGAAAAGGGAATACCTTTGCACTGTTGGTGGGAGAACAAATTGGTGCAACCCCTATGGAAACCAGTGTGGAGATTCCTCAAAATGTTGAAGATGGGAATCCCATATAATCCAGCCATCCCACTTCTGGGTATTTAGCCCAAAGATACAAAACCACTCATTTGCAGAGATGTATGTATCCCTATTCACAATAGCTAAGAATTAGAAATTACCTAAGTGCCCAACATCAGATGAATGGATCAAGAAGTTGTGGTACATATATACAATGGAACACTACACAGTCCTTAGAAGAGATGGAATCCTGTCATTTGAATCAGAATGGAGGGATCTAGAGGGGATTATGCTAAATGAAATAAGTCAAAAGAAGAACTGTAGGTACCAGATGACCTCACTCCCAGGTGGAATTGAATAGACAAAACAGAGGAGCAGATGAAACAAAACCAACTCTTGGGCACTTGAAACAGAAATGCCGTTACCAACAGGGAATGGGATGGGGGCAAGGGGGTGCAAATGTTGGCAGAGCCCGCTGGACAATGCTGAAGAACCCTTGGTAACTTGGTGGAGGGCATGTGTATTTTTCATGTTTAAAAACATTAAAAAAATAGAATATTTTGGATAAGAAATACATATGTAAAAATACAAAACATATAAAGGATAAAAAAAAATCCAATAAGTTCATCTCCTTTTCTGAAATTTGCTGAGATAGCACCAGTGCAGATGGGGCTGGTAGGCAGAGAAAAATCATGTTATTTTGAACAGTTTTCTGGTTTTTGGATTCTGGGGGTCCTGCGAGAATTGAATTCAAAGGTAAACTAAACATTGAGGAAATTGGTTGGGATGTGCGCAAATCACAGCTCACTGCAATTTAAATAAAGTTATAGCTCAATTGCAGGTAAACCTAAAAAGCCACCTGACAGAGGAAAGGACTTACAACTCTGGGAACTAAACAAAGCAAAAAATTGTATTTCATTCTTCACTGTTTTCCTACACACAACTCCTGGAGTACAATTATAAAAGAAGCAGAAAAACAGTTCTTATGATCAAGGAAAAAATAAAGACAATAGAAATAGATCCACAGGTGGCCCAGGATTGTAATGATCGGATAAGGACTTTAAAATAACTATTCAAAAATATTAAATAATTTAAGACAAAGAGATGCATATTTCAAGAGGAAAATGGAACGCTAAAAACACATAAAATGGAAATTTTAGAACTGAAAAATATAAAACATAAAAATCACTGGATGTGCTTAACAGCAGATTAACCATTGAGGGAGCAAAGAATGAATGAACTTGATCACACTGAGAAAAAAAATGTCATATAGCCAAAAACCAGACACAGAGATCAAACAAAATTTTTAAAAATATGAAACAATACAAAAGAATGAAGGAAAAGAGAACTAAAAGACAAATAGTAAACAAATAACATCATGGCAGACTTAAAGTCATCTATTTCAATAATTACATTAGATCTAAATAGCTGGAACATTTAAGAACAGAGATCATCAGACTGGATAACAAAAACAAAACCTGCCTATATTGGCTACAAGGTACACATTTTAAATATAAAATTGCAGCTAGGTTATGAGCAAAAGATCAGTAAAAGATAAACTATGCAAGCATTTATCTTAAGAAAGATGGAGTGACTAAGCTAATAACAAACAAAATAAGATTCAAAGATATGTTTTACCAGAAATAAAGAGGGATATAATAACATTAAAAGAATCGAATCATCAAGAAGTCAAACCATCACTATCTTTGCACCACGGCAGAGATTCAAAATACATGTGACAAAAGCTAGCCGAACTAAAGAAAGAAAGACACTTAGAGTTTTAGATTTTAATATTGCACATTTAGGAATTGATAGAACAACTTGACAGCAATTTATAAGAATATACAGGATTATCAGCCAACTTAACCTATTAACATCTATAGAACATTACACCCTACCATTCCAGAATACTCATTCTTTTTTCCTTTTCTTTCTATCTTTTTTTTTAAAGGAAAGGTGTGGACAGGAATAAAGGGAAGTTGACAGGCAGGCAGGAAGAGAAAGAAGCATTTTCTTATTTTGTATATTCTTATTCATCGTGGCTGCTCCCTCTGGCCTCAGGTCTTGAACCTGGGTCCTTGGGATGTATGTGGACTGTCTCTGGTGGTTCTATTAAGCCACCAGGGCGTGCCTACTAATTCTTTTTAGATACACGTGGAATATTCACCAAGATAGCCCAAAATCTGGTCCACAAAACAAGTCTCAATACATTTCTAAGGACTGAGATGATAAAAAATGTTTTAAAAATTCACTACCCTTACTTTCTTTGCTCCCAACCCTTTGTCCCTTCTCCTCTGGTACTCGGTTCTGTTGTTTGTTAGTATTCAAGGAATGGTTTTTATTTTGTTTTGTTTCTTTATATTTCACATATAAGTGAGACCATTC
Organism: Solenodon paradoxus; assembly: GCA_004363575.1. Taxonomy (NCBI): domain Eukaryota; kingdom Metazoa; phylum Chordata; class Mammalia; order Eulipotyphla; family Solenodontidae; genus Solenodon; species Solenodon paradoxus. Next base: position 591,253 of record RJWH01000667.1, read on the forward strand.
AGTCTTCATCTTTCTGAATTACTTTACTTAGCCTGATTCTCCCATTTCTACCTACGTTGTCACAAGTGACAAGATTTTATTATCTTTTTTTTTTCTTTTTTTAGCTGAGTAGTATTCCATGTGTGTATATATGCCACCTTATTTACATAGTCTTCTGTTGATGGGCACTTAGGGTGTTTCCATTTCCTGGCTACTGTAAATAGTGCTGCAATGAACATAGAGGTGTATATATCTTTGGAAATTAGAAAATATTTTAAACTGATGGAAAATGAAAAGAAAAACTAAATACACTAAAATCTGTTATATGTGATTATGTCAGTCCATAGAAAGGAATTTTGCTTTTAAATATTCATATTTGAAAAGGAGAAAGGTCAAAAATCAATTATGCTTCCACCTCAAGAAGCTAGAAACAGAAGAGAAAATTAAATCTATAGTAAGTAGAAGGGAGAAAGTAATCAAGTTAAAAGTAAAAATCAATGGATTGAAAATCAGACTAAAATAGCCAAAAGTTGATCATGAACAAATTAATACAATTTACACTACTTATCAAGAATTTATTAAGAAGAAAAAGAAAAATGCCAATCGCCAATAGAGGAATGGAAGAGGAGACATCTCTATAGATACTAAAAGTATTTAAACTGATAACAAGCAGGCATTATAAATAATTTATGTCAATAAATTTGAAAAACACAGTCTACCAAATCTGATACAAGATGAAATAGAAAATCAAAATAGTCCTTTATTTTTTAAATAAATTGAATTTATAGGTAAAAGACTTCCTACAAACAGAACTTCAGACTCAGATGCCTTCACCGGTGAAATTCTATGAAGCATTTAATGGAAAAGCAATATGAGTCTTACACACACTCACTGAGTAAACAGAAGAGGAAGGAACACTTTTCATTTTGTTTCTTCAGGCCAGCATAATTCTGCCACTAACATCAACAAGCATATTAAAAGAAAAGAAAATTATAAACCATATCTATTATGATAATAGAATAAAAGAAACTTTGTGATTATTGATGTAGACAAAAAAATTTATAAAATTCAACACACATTCATGATTTTAAAAAAACCTGATAAGGGACATAATACTAAAATGCTATAAATACTAAAGATAATGCCATACTTAAAAATACAGTGTTGAAAAATCTCCCCCTAAGATCAGGAACAGACCAGGGTATCCTCTTTGGCTATATATATATTAATTTTTTCCTAGAGATTCCAACCACTATACCAAGGCAAGAAAAAGAAAGTTTTTTTAAAACTTATAAGGCAAACATATTGGAAAGAAACACAATTTTAAATTAATAGGTATGATTGAAGATATAAAAAGTATAAAGGAATACACAAAAAACGTACTAGACCAGGTCATTTAGAAATAGTTTAGTAGAAGAATAAAAAATCAATACAAAAAATCAATTGTATTTCCATGTAAAAGCAAAATTAAAAATTTAAGCAAAGTACCATTCCAAGAGTATAAAAAGCCAAAATATACCTAGTGATCATTTTTAACAAAATATATACATATCTAAACCAAAAGCTACAAAAACACTTCTGAGAAAAATTAAGTAAGTCATAAGTAGATGGAAAAATATTCGTAGATTGTAAGATTCAATATTGGTAAAAATTTTTATTCTCCTCAAATTGATTTATGGAGTCAATGCATTCCTAATCAAATTGTCAGTAGGTAGATTTTTTTTTGTGTGCTTATATGGAAATTCAAGTGTAAATTATGAAATAACCTTGAAAAGGAAAAAAAGCTAGTTGATTCTCACTACCTATAACTATAAAGTTATAGTAAACACACACATTTGTTACTGGCATTGGCTGGATTGATATGTCAATGAAACGAATAGTCTAGAAGCAGATTCAAATTCTAGTTGATTGGTTTTGACAATGACTTTAAATCAATTTCATGGAGAGAGAAAATTCTTTCCCACAAATTGTGTTGGAATGACTGGATATCTGTGTGTGGGAGGAATAAATCTTGAACCTTATTTCACACCATACACAATAATTAATTTGATATTAATAAAAACTGTAATAGGTAAAACCATGCAACTTCTAAATTAGAAGAAAAATAGGAAAACATCATCATGATCTCAGGTGGGTGACTGGGTGGGATCATTTCTTGGAGAGAGCACAAAATCACCAATAATAAGACAGAAGGTTTATTGGATATCATTTAAAAACGTACACACACCAAACATCTGCTTATTCAAAGACACTAAAGAGTGAAAAGACACATCAAGGAGAAAAGTTTTGCACTACATATATTTGACAAAAGTATTTTCATCTAAAATGTGACGGATATGCACATAAAAACAACTTTACTCATCTAGAAAACATAAGTTAAATCCCACCTGACTATTAAGGCTAAAGTAACAGTGAGGCGTGGTGAAGATGTGGAGCAAATGGCCCCTTTATGCCACTGGAGTGAAGGTGGTAGAGTCACTGGAAAGTTAGTATAAAGTTAGACATAAACCTGCCCTCTGACTCAACAATTCCACTTCTAGGTATTTAGAAATGAAAACATATGTCTACAGAACATTTGCCTGAGTTTTTCTATCAGATTTATCCAAAGTAACTGTAAATAATCCAAATATCTATCAGTGGATAAACGGGTTAACAGAATAAAAAAAAGAGTCATACAATGAGATACTACTCAGCAATAAAAGTAAATGAATTACAGGTTATGCAAAAATATACTTATGAGCTAATGAAATCAGATGCAAAAGGAAGTGTATTGTATGATTCTATTTATATGAAGCTAAAGTACAGACAAAATTAATCTATGGTGATAGAAATGATAATAGTTGCTCACTTTGGAGGTGTGGGTTTGCCTGGAGAGAGGCGTAAAGGGACTTTCTAAGGTGATCTAGATGCTCTATATTTTGGAGTTTGAATTAAATTGGTGCACGCATTTGTCAAAATTCATTCAAGTGTGCCTTTAAGACCTTCACATTCACTATATGTAAATGATACCTCAGTAAAAACAATTGTTTTTATTTGAAAAATAAAAATTTTACTGGAAACTTTGGTTGCAAGAATTAGCTTGAGGGTAAAGCAAATTATGGTAATACACATAAGAAGGGCTATCATATTTTCTTCATCTGCTCAGAGGAAGATTTGAAATAATAGAAAAAAATCTTCTATTGAAATTTGTATGTGAGTTGACACACCACCATAACTGATAAAAGACAACATTTCTCTCAACTGAAAGATTGATTACTGCTTGTACTGAATTCAATAGTGTTCCCCCAAAGTTCATGTCCATGTGGATCTCAGAATGTGACCTTATTTGGAGATGGGATCCTGGCAGATCTAATTAGTTAAGATGAGGTCATCCTGGATTAGAGTGGGTCATAAATCCAAAGACTAGTGTCATTACCAGAAGACTAGAGGGAGACACAGAGACACACAGAGCAGGATTAAGACCATGTGACAACAGAGGAAGAGATTGGTGCAATGCGTCTGTTGGTCAAGGAATGCCAAGGATTGCTGGCAACCACCAGAAGGTAGAAAGGAGGTACAGAATCGTTTCTCCCTCAGAGGCCCAAGAAGGAACCAACCCTGCTGGCATCTTAATATTAGATTTCTGGCCTTCTAAACTATAAGGGAATATATTTCTTTTGTTCTAAACCACCAGATTGTGGTAATTAATTATGACAGTGTTAGGAAACTAATATACTACTCAACTATTCCCTGGAGTAGATTTTAATCAATAAATTAAAGTGCACTGCAATAAAGGAATCTATCTATCTATCTGTATACACACAGATATATGTCTTTTCTTATATATAATTTGGATAATGTACAAATGAGATAACTACATATTCTTTGGCTACTTATTGTTTTCTAATGGAACAATTAATCCTGGGGACAATCCCCTGTTAGCGTGCAGAGAGAAGCCTGAATGTGCCCCTCGGAGCTGCTCTGGGACTAGAGAATTAGCCTTTCTAAAGACTGCTCTGTATTCTAGGATATGGTTTTACCATGATTTATTTTGCCGGTCTAGTGCAATTAGATGAAAGTTTATTAAATGTCTCATCCTGAGTGCTTCCATTTGCATTTGTTCAGTTTAATTCAATCTGGGGCAAACCAATTCAATAAGCATCTGCTGGGCACCTCCTCTGTGCCTGTCACTGCTATGAGCACATCTTTTGGTCTCATCTCCATCGATGGACCTCTGTCTCTCAGGTCTCATGCAAAGACACTTCCTGAAAATCTGTGATGAACTACAGCAAAAGGCAGCTAGCGAGACCAGGGTAAAAGAGATCGGTGTTTGGGAAGGATAAAATAATTTTCTCTTTCCACACTGACCTTATTTTAATAGCTCTCATGTCCTTGCTTAATTGGGCTTAGAATTTGGGAATTGCCCCAGATAGAAAAGCACAACTCAGCCTGAAAAGAAGTGGCAGAAGTGATGAAAATAGAAAGCATGGGATTTCATCTGATTCACAGTGAGAAAGACACACTTCGAAGTAGAGCGGGGGAACCTAAATGTCCTGCCCTGCAATTGTTCAGCTGCTGCAGAGTATTTGTCTTGTTTCCCAGTTCTGGGTTCTGTTTCTTGTGTATTCAGGGGCTTCCTGTCCTGTAGAGCAAATACCCACAGGCTGTAATACATGGAATCCTAATACATCCCGTTCTTGCTGCTGATGTAAGGAAGCACGTTAACTATTGCGTCCCTACTTTTGAGTTAGATTGGATGTTAGATAATGAGAATTCTGAGCAATCGTCCTTTCAATTAGTAATTTAATTTAAATTCTTGACACAGAATGAGAGTGGACTACATAGGAAATAGGGATCATTGGGGACCATCTTGGAAGCGGCCTGCTAAATCCTGCTCCACCTGGTAGAACCACATGGAATAGTTGATCACTTCTCCAGGTTAAATGTCCTCAGTTATTTTAACAGTTCCACAAAGGAAAGTTTCACTTGCCTTTCTTTCCTCCTTTTGGTTTCAATTTTTACTTTAATTCTTGCTCCCAGAAACAAGTGTAAACTCCATTTTTACTTTTATTTAATTGTTCACACTGGTTGATACCCTGTCTCCTGAGACTTGAACCCAGGGATACATGGCCTTTTCTCCTTCCGAGGTGATTGACCTAACCGCTAACCCACCAGGGTGCACCAATTCTTAAGTCTTTTTCATGCAAGAAAGAAGACGCTTTCCTGTCAAGTATCTCTGGTGTATCTGTCAATGACGTTTTAATTGTTTCCTGTTTTTAAAATTTCACCTGATTGATTTGGTCTACTTGACTAAAATTTTTTAAATTTTAATTCTGTAATTCATAGCATTAGCTGTCTCTCCCAGACTAGTGTCATCTGTCCAGCCTATATGCTCATCTTCCAAGACTTCTTATCATCAGGGAGATCGTAACCAAAGCTAGAGACCTGTGGCATGTCATTAGAGACGACCTACAGATTAGTGTGCTCATTGGAAGCTGAGTGGTGTTTGTTATGATTTACTCACCAGTATTCTTTTTATGTTCACATTTATTATTTGATGCATGAAATAATCTTGGGAAATTTGGTCAAAAACTTTGTGGTCATCGATCCAGCCCCTGGTTGTAGCATTGTTCTGATTTCCAACCTAATTTCCCTCTTCTTTCAAGTAAATATATTTAGATTAGGTCTTAAATTTTAAGGGAATTTACCCTTGGGGAACCAATGTTCCAATATTAATGATTACCACATTTTTTATGAGTTTGCCAGTATGTTTAATAATCTGTTCTGTCACTGCTTATTCACTTCCAGAATCCCACCTGTTTTGAAAATTGGGATAAAATGTGCCTCTCTGCTCTCTTTTCCATCATTTCTCAGAAATCTCAACACTACTCTGAGACCCTGTCTGTGAACTGCTGCACTGGGGCTGTATTGTGAGCCTGGAAAGGTTTGAGCTCATTGAATGGTAGCAGCTGCAGTACCTCCAACCCGACCCTGGGCAACATCCCCTCTCTTCTCGTGGGTCCTGCCTTCTGCTTTGAGATCCTTCCCCTTTTGGTGTCAAACAAACAGTCCCTGAGCAGTTCTGGCATCTCACGGTCCCTTGCTAACTCCCTAGCCAACTTCATGCAATATGTTAAATCTATTCTAGTTCTTCCTGTTCTGAAAAATAAAAATGAACCCAACCACACATCCCAGATCCTTGGGTGCTTTTTGTGATTCTCTATTTCTTCCGTGCTTTTACCTCTGCTGAGATTTTTCTTTCCGGCTCCTGCAGTAAGTATGCCAGGTCTGTCGTAGACCAGGCACTGCTTTCGGCTGGAGGAACTTTTCTGTCTGCCTGCTTGTCCTGATGCCCCTCTCCATCTCCAGAGCTTGTCATAAATGCCTTGCACCCAGTAACTGTTCAATAAATATTCAGAGGACATAAATTTCCAAAAGTTAAACCTTGAAAACTAAGAATTGATTTAACTGCCATTATGCATACTCTGAGAACTTTGAGAAGAGAAGACCTGGAAAATTATCCAGGGAGCCCCTGTTTGCTGACTGCCAGCCCAGTAGAGAAACTGCAAGACAAAACAGTCATTATTTTTTTCCTTTTTGACCTTTCCTTTAGCAACCAAGAAGTGGAAGACCACAGTTGTATCATACCATTTCTTTCCCTCCCTTTCCTTTTGTGAGTCAATCAAATCATATTTGCTGAGAAGTCACTGTAAGGAAGGCCCCAGCAGGTCACAGAAGCTTTTACTCTGCCCTGGCACTGTGGCAATAATATCAACTTATTTCAGACCATATGCAAAGCTTTCAGAAGGAGTCAGCTTTTAAAATGCACCTCCCGCCTCCTACGTCCAGCCAGAAACAAAAGTCCTGGTAAATGACACCCCTTGGGTCTCAGCAGTGAGCATCTTATAACCCGGTGCTTGTGAAAGGAGCTGCTCCACCTCTGACAAGACATGGCACTTTCTGAGTTGTCATCTGTGTAGACTGGACAGACTTCTCATCCATGTAATGGGGCTATGTAATAAAACTGGGCACATACAGTTTAGTTGGGAAAGAGAATTTCTATTAACTTTATCTTCTTTGCAGAGGGACAGACAGTATTTGAGAATAGCAGTCATTTATAGTGCATGGAACTTTATGATAGGCTCATGTTCATTTTTTCCACCAGATGCTCATGCTAACCTGGTGGCATGCCCCTGGCAAGCACTGGTATCTCCATTTGACTGATCAGGTTGCCCACACCCAAGAGTCACACTGCTGCTCTACTTCCACGGTAACTCAAAATCAGCTCTCCTCTCTCTTCCTTGCTTGCTGGCTCCTGAGTGCCACCCACTCCGTCCTTGACAAGGGCCCCTTGATGACAGAAACATGTCTATTGGGGAAGTAAAGCTTTCAGCTACTGAACACCGAGGAACAAAATCAGTTTCAAGACAACTATGCACTAGCTTTCACCTTTAAATGCATTTCTCTGTCTTGCGCCAGGGGTGAAGACATCGGTTCCTGGGTTGTTTCCATACTTGTTTTCTTCTGACCTCTGTATTGCTCACATGGGTCTGGGGTGGTATAGCTTTCTTAGACAGTGAGTTATTTGAGGACAAACATTCATCACTCGCTCTCATCACAAAGCACCAACAGTGTTTTAGAGTCTTCAGGGTTTTGTGAAGAGGATCATAAGGAAGATATCAAAGCGTACATTTCTGTGTTTCAGTCTCAACAACTATGTACCTGAAAATCTGTGTGAAATGTTTGCTACGGAAACGTTACTGCCCAAAGTAGCCCTATGTGGAATCCTCGAGGCATTTACTAGCCCCCGAGGCTGCTCTGTGAGGCACTGACTTTAAGAGTGGGGATTTATGTTATTTGAATCTTATTTTATCATAGTCTTGAGAATTTTTCTTAGCAAAGTATTCTACAAGAATCTAGGTCTGCAGTTTGTTTATATTACAAAAGAATCATCTTGAAAAGAGAGTTTGCTTTGTAGATAAAGACTGAACTAGAAACAACCAAAACACCAAACCACCAGTGCTTTCTCGAAATAAAATGTAAAGTATAAATAGAGAACAAAACAGGAAATAGTGGCTTTCAGAAAAGGAAAGAAGTGCTTGTAGTTACCCTGAAAGGGCCTTTCCTTTCACTGTAGAAACAATTTCAAACTAAGTGACAGAAAGTGGCGGTTCCACGTCCAGCGGAGAAAGGCATCTCCCAGCGAGTGGTGCCTTCCCCTACCTGCGTACTCAAGCACCTCTTTGAAAAGAGTTGGATCTGTTTGTATGTCATAGACACTAATTAAGTAAGTGTGTGGTTTATCCATCTGGTCATCATCCATTCAACAAGTTGTTGGGTTGTCTTGAAACAACAAAACTCTCACTCTCAATGCCATCCCTTTCTTCCCTATAGGGACGTGGGGATGTGGTCAGAAGGACCAGGTTTCCTCCTGTCCCGCTAACTGGCTCCATTTCACATTCCCCACATTCTCTCCAGGGGTATTCCTGGGAGGCAGCTGTCGAAGTGTGTGCACGACACGCCGAAGTGGAATCTGAATTCAGCACAGTAACGAGTACTTTATGCAACTTCTCTGGGTGTCAGCGTCTCATCAGTAAACCAAAGGCCAGGAATGCCTATCTCACATTAATAGAGAGGAAGTCATGAAGTGTGCTGCCTTTGGCAGTAGGTTGCTGACGGGTAGCGTCCTGCTCATTTTGGTGCATGGTGTCTTGCTGGGGTGGCCTGGTTTTTGGAAAGTGGTTATTGAGTGCTTCCTGGGGTGGAGCTCTGAGCCTGAAGGTGGCAAGTGACCAGGGCTGGGTCCTGCTGCCTCAATGTTGGGGAAGGGGAAGGAGCTGGTTGATAATTGTTCATTTCTCACTTCTTCAATGGAGAGTTAGTAAACACCCAGTCTGTGCCAGATGCTGAACTAGGTAGGATCAAGACAGGGCTCCCCACTCAAGGAGCTCAAGTTTATCAGAGAGATGGACAAAGGCACAAATACATGGAACGTCCTTTGAAAAGTGCTATGACTGACATTGTTCAGTCACAATCACAGGGGACGATGTCGAATATAAACACCCTGTCCAGGAAGATCTGTGGGTGTGGAGTCTGGAAAGTTCCTCTTTGAGGAACACAAGGTGGCTCCTATTCTTCTAGCCAAAGGGAAAGGCCTCGCATTTCAGGCAGATGTGGGGGTTTTCGGATCGCTCAAAGAACCCTTGGCAGAGTTAGGCAAGTGAGCAAGCAGAGGTTTAATCAGCAGATAAAGGGATGGAGCTGACCAAGGGAGGTCCAGACCCTGTGGATTCTGGGTCGCTCCACATACCAGACAGGCACAGCAAGTAAGCAAGTTGGGGGTCCATTAGTGGGGAACAGAGAGAGAGAGAGAGAGGATGGAGCCAGTCAAGGGAGGCTAAGACCTTCTTAGTGGGGAACAGAAGGACAGAGAGGATGGAGCCAGCCAAGGGAGGCTAAGACCCCATTAGTGGGTAGGCTGACTCGAGGCCTTGCCAGCGGCCTGAGTTTTTAAGAGAAAATCCCACATGGTGAGGAAGGGAGATGGAGAGAGGATTCTGCAGACCAGGTTTCAGTTCCTGATTGGCCAAGGTGACATTGTCCTTTGAAGTTATTGGTGGTCTTCTTCAACTGATGTCATTCTTCTGTTTCTTGGTGAAGGGTCTGTGCTGGTCACGTACTACACGTCCTTATAGATCTGGATGCATCCATGACTGGGTGCTGGAGCCAGAGGCAATTCACTGTCCTGATAGTTAAACTTTAATCCCTGGTCTAAGGTTTGCTCTTGTGGGGTTTCTGACCACAGAAGCTGATGCCTTTTGGAGATAGAAGATAGATTTCTCGCAAAGTTCAAGGAAGGCCGTTTCTTTGACCCCAGTCTTAGAGAAAACTGTTTGTGGGGGCACCAGATTAGAGGTTTCAGAAGACCTGTTGTGATTCAGTTGCTAACCTTGAGTTCTCTTACCTCTCCTTGCTGGAGGCATGTCAGCTTCATCATTATATTCAGGCTCAAGAAAGCCTCCAGGAATGAGCTAGTAATTAGGGGAAATGGGACTCTGGGGGCTGCATACTGGGGACCCCTTCAGCTTGGATATTCTCTAGGACCAGCAGAGAAGAGGGAGTGTCAGAGAACTCCTCAGGGAGTGCTAGCTGCAAGGAATAGGTGAGGGGGAGATGGAGAGAAGTCGATAGACCAGTGTGTGTCCCTCGCTCTGATGTGCACTTGTTTTGTGGCCCCGAGCTCAGCCCCACAGGACCCTCACCTCTCTGAACATCCTGATATCTTTGGATCTCATCCTTGGGATATAAGTTGCCTCAGAATTATCCTCCTGTCATATCATGCACAACTGTCTCTAGTTAGCTTCCTAAAGGCACAAGGGCTCCACCTCGGCCCTCCGGCCACCTTGCACAGGACACAGAGGCCAGGCTTGGCCAACCGATGTAAGTCTTGGCAGAATCCCTGCAATCCTCTTGGACCATAGAGCATGGGAGGCTTGTGAGAAGCTGTTGCAAGGTCATTGGTCACTCACCTTCCTGTCTGCCCGGGAGACAGTTGTCGGACAGCTTCTCAATGGCCCTCGTGAGGTTAATAAGCTGTGACGCTTTTGCCTGTCCTGCCTTTATGAAATGCAGGTTAAAAACAGAGATGGCTCCTCACTATAGGGTGCCACACCTCTCATATTCCAGTCATCTGATCCCTTTGTTTCTGTGTGGTCCTGTAGGACAAGGGACACTGGGAGTGTCAATGCTCTTACGTAAGAAACCACCTGAATCCAGTGAGGGCACATAAATTTGTCTCTTTATGACAAATCCAAGAGAGCTTTGCACAATGGGGAGTCTGGAGATCAAAACCTGTACAAATGAGGGACGGCGGGCCATCTCCTTCCTCCTCCTTTCTTCTCACGATCCGAGGGCTTGCATGGGGGTGCAGCTGCAGTTACAGCCTCAAAGAGACAGCCTCTGTCCTCTGAGTCGGCAGGGAAGATAGGAAATTCCCCAAGGAAGCTTGTCACAAGGTTCCCATCTTGCCCAGTCATTATCTGACCTGCCTGGCCATTAACTGCAGGGCAGACAGATGTCACCCTTTTCCATGTGTGTCTGTCAGGGTCTAGCTAGGGAACCTTAAGGTAGTGGGTGTCTAATGCAAATGAATGATGGCTCAGAGATGAAGGAGCCCAAACAGAGACTGGACAACCAGCCTTAATCACTGCGGTAACAACCACTCCTAGGCCAGTGGTGCAAAAGCCAGGGCTAGGTCACCCAGCAGAATGTGGGACCGTGTGAACCTGCTCTGAGGGCCCCGGGGCTTTAGGAGACACATTTCCTGGCAGAGACCTAGCAAAGCAGAGAGAGGATGACAGAATCCCTGGTTGCTTCCATGCCAATCCCCACCTACCCTCCAGACTCAGACCGGCACCTCTATTGGGTGAGCTGGCCAGCAGGCAGCTGTCACAGCCACCTTGGAAAGCAGCCTTTGGGGTCATCCTTCCTTCATACAGAGAATCGCAGGGAAAGTGCTGGACAGTGCTGGACAGCGCTGAGGGAGACAGGCCCAGGACCAGCCTCTGTCATCTCTAGAGGGCTGTCTTCCAAAGGGGAGCACCTGTCAGTGAGGGGAACTTGATTTAAAGAGAAGATGACACCTTAGACACCTGTTTTCCCTGCTCTCTGGAGTTCCTTCTGAAGAAAAGTTGCAGGCCAGTCAACCTAGATGGTAATGCTGAAATTAGAAGCTTCATTCCTCTTCCTGTGTCATTTGAGAGGACTGGTGGGTCCTAGAAAACAGGTAGATGTAGGGGAAAGCTGAGCAGCTGCCCAGCCAGTAAATCGTTCATACGTCCATAGTGTGACTCTTTCTCCTGCTTTCACGTGTTTAACAGTTTTTCCAAATCCTGGAGATTGGAATGGGTGCTTCCCCCACCTCTTAGTGCACATTTTCTCTTTCTGCTTTATGTCTCTTTACTCCTTCCCCTGAAATATAGAAATCTTGACTCTCCATTGCTCTGGCTGCTGCACCTTTATTGAGTACAAGGAAGATTCCAATACTCGGGGGCGGGGGGCTTTGATAAACTCAACCAAGGGTGGAATGGATTTGACAGATTTGTAATGTCTGCCCTCACAGCAGGTAGCCTTTACAAGGATGCCGAAAGCCCCCTGCATGCTACCCAGCTACAAAGGTGACAGCTCTGCTGTGGAGAAGGAGACACCTGTGTCTTGAAGTTTCTGTATACTTACAAGGCATATCTAGAAGCTTCCTTTTCTGGAGTTGAGGGAGCAAGTCTGAACACTGCAATTCTTCTAAAGACATTTGGCAGATCTGTCACCTTTGTACAGTCTGCTGTGCTGAACTGATTTTCTATGTGGTTATTAGGTGGGGCAATCAAGGCTAATCAGTCTTTTTTGTTGCTAGGTCCCTTCCTATTTTTCCAGGACATGTGGTTTATTTACAATTTCTTTGTACTCACTCATGTCTGTTTACATGGGTAGATACAACGGCATATCAACGGATCAAATACTTATATATAAGCACTCACATACTTAATAAAGTAAACACAATGTTTTATTCTATTCATTCTTAGATTGTATGGAAATGAATACAATTAGAAGTTGGTGCATCTTAGTCTTAAAGTATCATAAAGAACTCATAACTTTTCACAAAAAATTATTTCAATTCACTGTATCGTTGTTATTGTTATTACTATTGATTCATAAATTGTTACAACTTTCATCTTTGTTCTTGTAGTATTACTCTTAATAGTCTTAAAATCATCCTTTTTCTGATAATAATAAGACATTCCAAGCTAATTTGACGTTTCTCTGACCCCAAGATGTGGAATCCACTATCTCTAAGGAATGCTGACTTTATTTAGAATGGAAACTAGTGTTAGAGAGAGAAATATGAGTGCTAAGAATGAGTACATTTGAATTTTGTCTTTCTCTTCTATTTGGCCCACTTTTGTATCAGAATTGGGGAAACACAACACGAAGAGCTCATTGTCTCTATTCAACAGATTGTATTCTTGTGGTATGAAAATGTCATTCATTAACAAGATGTTCCCTTATATTGATTATTTCCATCCAAAATTTAAAACTTTGAACGTACTACTCTGACTCCAGTCGTGGGCCATGAACCTGAGGTGAAACAGCAGATGCCATGGTGCAATGTGGCACCAGGGACTGGGAAGAGCAGAATGATGTATGATACATGGCCATGAGCTCCAGGAATGTATAGAAATTATTTATGTGCATGAGACAATGAGAAAAGTCTATAGCCCATCACTTACTCAGCTCCTGTTGAAACTGGTGGTGCCAGCACTAGGTGATGAAGAGCTAAGAGAAGTAAGAGATCAGTGTAGAGCAGGAATAGTCTCTGAAGCAGGAGGGTGTGGGGCAACTTGGGAATGGTTTTAGATTGATTCCAGGGCACATCTTTATCAATGGAAACCACCTCACACACAGATCTAAGCAGCCTGCAGAGATGAGCATGTGTATGAGGTTGCTGGCAAAAGAATGACTCTAAAGACTCTGACTTTTGGTGAATTCAACAAATACCTGAGAATGAGAGAATATAAGAGTTTGGTTGTGTTTTTATTCTCCTTTTTTTTTTTTTTTTTTTTTTTGATACTGGTTGTATTTTTTAAATGACGATGAGAAGGAGCATTACGCCAAGTTTGGAAACCCATTCCGTGTATGGAATAGAAGGAAATAATTTAGAGTCCATTCGAAATCTAAAAGTATGTGTTGCTTTTAGAAACAACCAAAAGTCCTTGATCCTTCTGACTGGCTCATTTCCCAAGAACAATGGAAAATTCGGGAAAATTCAAGCACGTAACTACTCTGTTATTAACTCTGTGCATTTGGCTTGCTCTGTCTGGGAAAATCCCAGTACTGATGTCACCTTCTTAGGATGACAGTTTTTCCTGTCTCCACTCCTAACCCTGCTAAAAGAACTGCGTCTTTCCTCTTTGTTCTTCTCATAGCATTTCATATCAAAACTCTTCTTTTTGTCTATCTTACATATTGTTATTGCCTCTTGTCTGCTTATCCATAGTAGCTTGGATGTATCTGACTTATTCTCTTCTGTAATCCAAATGCTGAACAAAATATTTGATATTCACTGCATATTCAGCAGATATTTGTTGGATGAAATAATACATGAAGAGTGAGTGAATGAGTGGATACATGAATCTGTGCTTCAGGATAAATTCCAGTTGACTCAATGACCCTTTGGAACTGGTGTATGCTTTGGATTTAGTGATTCCTTGCTCTTTATCTTGGTGAAGCACCATTATCCAGGACTCATATATAAATCATCCCTAAATTCATAGCAATGACTTAGTTGCTTTTGGTTTAAGTCATAGCCATCCTTTGTTTTGCTAAGAAGAGAGAATCTTAGAAAACCAGCAGAAAATAATTTGTTTTAATATGTCAAGGCAGGATTTGACTACTACTTAAAGGTTGTAACTTGGAGATTTAGAGACTTGATGATTAGGCTATTCTAGGGACAAATATCTTTTAATATTTACTAAAGCTCTTTGTTCCAAGATGCCATCAAGACTGACTTGAACTGAGGCAGTCTGAATTAACTGAAGTTCACACTGAAAGGAGAAAAATTCAAAGAGGTCACAGACACCTCTAGGATTTGAATGTTCTCAAATGATTTATATATTGGTATCAAATTATGTATCTATGGGTAGGGTGCTTTTGGATAGCATTTGAGATCTTTGAAGGCCTTTGGCGATGGAAGATAACTTTTTGGGGTTCTCTTGGGGGTACAAGAAGCATCTTCTTTGCCATCTATTTATGGATATTCTTTTTAACTCTCTAACAACCCTCACTGTTATTTTTGTTGATAAAGTCCTTTTTAACTTTTGTTATATTTTGTTTGGGATGTTAAAACAGTGACCAGTGAAATTCTGTTGTTCAGGGGCAAAACCATTAGAAAACAAGAAAACAAAAGACCACCTAAAGAAGCAAAAAATTCCAGAGAATAAGAATTGTTTACTCTGTTTATTTTTTCTTTATATTATTTTTTTACTTATGGTTTAAAAAACTCAAATGATGCAAAAAATGGTACAAAGAGAAAGCAAAAACACCTTCCACTATTGTATTGCCATAGACAACCACCATCAGTCTTTTAATGATTATCTTTCCTGGACCTCTTTCTATGTTTAAATACAGCAGATTTATTTATATATGTATATGTAAAAATTATGTGAGCAGAGTCATAGTTTGCAATCTTCATATAGGCATGCATGCATGTATGCGTGCAGCTTGTATTCCATTTTATGTATGTGAAATAATTTGCTAAACTAAAGACCATTTTGAGACTATTTTGATTGCTTTAATTATTTCACTATTTTAAATAATGTATAAAAATACCCCTGTCCACTACCCCCTTTGGCAGCAACGGTTAGGTCAATTGCCTCCGAAGGAATAAGCCACGTACCCCTGGGTTCGAGTCCTGGATCCAGGTGGAAGTAACCAGTTTGAACAACTGACTAAAAGTAAAATAAAGATGCTTCCTTCTTCTTCCTCAAAAAAAAAAAAAAAAAAAAAAAAAAAAAAGAATACCCCTGTCAGTATGTACATATATTTTCAAAATTATCTCCTTTAGAGAAATCTTTTGCAGTAAAATAATTAGAGTAGGAAATGTGCAAGTGTGAAGTTTTATGGTGGTTTTGAAATTGTTCTCCAGAAAGCTTAGTCCATTTCTACCCCTACCAGCAGTAAGGGAGAATGACCACTCCTCTACTCTTCACCAACATGGAGAATTGTCAAGTTTACTTATCAGTATGATATGTGACATTTTTACCTCAATTTACCTTTGGAGGAAGTTACTAGTAAAGCTTAGAATCTTTTATTGTGATAATGGTTTCTCTGTCTCATAAATTGTGTTCTTTGCCCACTTATCTACTGGAACATATTTTTTTAAAACAATTTGAAGGAGTTCTTTGTATTAACTTTTTATTGTTCCCATACATAGCATAGTTTCTCATATGTTCCCATAGTTTCCTCAGCTTCTCACTTCTATTCAACTTCTTCATGATTATACTTTTACTGTATAAAAGCAGTTTGAAGCAGTCATGTCTAACAGTTTAATTTCAACTTCCCAAATTTTCCATCATATTTAGAAAATCTATGCCATCCCAAGAATATAAAAATGTTGACCTCTATTGTCTTCAGTTTTTCTTTTTTTAAGTTATTTATTTTTAGTATATTAATTATTCTACATATTAAAATAATTTCCTATATATAGGTTCCCCATTCCTTAGATATATTTCCATACACCATGCCCTCCACCAAATCGCCAAGTGTTTTTCCCCATTGTCCAGTGGACTCCATCACCATTTGCCTGCCTCCCTCTCTGCCCCATTCCCTTTTGGTCACCTCAGTTCTGTTGCACATGTTTCAGGGTTGGTTATTTTTCATCTTTTCCTTTGTTTTGTCTATTCACATTCCAACTATGAGTGAGGTCATCTGGGATCTATCTTTCTTCTTTTGACTTGCTTCACTTAGCATAATCCCCTCTAGGTCCATCCATGTTGATTCAAATGACAGGGTTTCATCTCTTCTAAGGGCTGTCTAGTATTCCATTGTGTATATGTCGCACATCTTCTTATCCATTCATCTGATGTTGGGCACTTGGTAATTTCCAGTTCTTAGCTATTGTGAATAGGGTCACAATAAACATGGGGATACATCCATCTCTGTGGATGAGTGCTTTTGTATCTTTTGGGTAGATGCCCAGAAGTTGAATGATGAGGTCATATGGGATTTCCAACTTCAGTTTTTTGAGGAATCTCCAAACTGTTCTCCATAGGGGTTGCACCAATTTGCACTCCCACCAACAATGCGAAAGTGTTCCCTTTTCTCTACATCCTCACCAGCATTTGTTGTTTCCAGACTTTTGGATAATAACCAGTCTTTCAGGTGTGAGGTGATATCTCATTGTCGTTTTAATTTGCATTTCCCTGATAGCCACTGAGTAGGAATATAATTTCATGTACCTGTTGGCCATCTGTATATCCTCTTCAGAAAAGTGTCTCTCCAACTCTTCCTCCCATTTTTTGATTGGATTGCCTGTTCTTCTGTTGAGTTTTATGAGTTCGTTGTATATTTTAGATATCAAGCCTTTGTCGGAAATATCAAATACAAATATCTTCTCCCAGTTAGTAGGTTTCCTTTTGGTTTTGATGATGTTTTCTTTTGTCGTGAAGAAGCTCCTTAGTTTGATGTAGTCCCAGTTGTTTCTTTTTCTTTATGTTTTCCTTGATGGTGGAGTTGAGTCCCCAAAGGCTTCTCTATGACTAAAGTCACGGAAAGTCTTTCCTATGTCTACTTCTAAGAGCTTTATGGTGCCTGATCTTATGTCCAAGTCTCTAATCCATTTTGAGTTAATTTTTTGAATGGTCTTAGAGAGTGATCTAGCTTCACTCTTTTGCATGTAGCTGTCCAGTTTTCCCAACACCATTTGTTGAAGAGACTTCTGTCTTCAGTATTTCTTAATGATTCTTTTAATATTTTTGTTTTAGTCTTAGCTTTCCATAGAGTTTATTTCACTTAAATATAGCTAAAATTGTATTTATTTAATTTCCAGTTGACATAAATCATTTATTGAGTTTTCCTGCATTGATGTGAAATTATCATAAACTTCAAATAAATGGAAAGAATATATGTTTAATCTCTGGGCTCACTTTTCCATTGATCTGATTGCTTATTCCCGCACCATACTGCTGCCATTGTTATAACTTTATAATCTATTTTAGCCACCAGGAGGGCAATTCTCCTTTGCTGACTTTTGCTTTATCCTTTTTTTTCTTAATGTCAGTTTGGATTTGTTCAGATTACATTAGTAGAAAAAGTTAGATGAAAATTATATTTAAAATGTTTATATGTCCAATAATAGAACAATATTTTAATCTAGTCATGTCTCATTTTAGGATGTAAGCAGTTAAAAAAAATACATTATAAGTAGAATTTTAAAAATATTTACTTTCTATGAGTCCTGCCACTTATGAAATCTATTCGAACAACAGTGAAGGGTCTGAGATTTTACCTTCTCTGCAAGCAAACAAGTTAGCTTAGCACAGTGTCTTAGATGCATCTTAGAAACAGAAAGACTCCTAGGTCACAGGCACTGTAGGTAACCTAATCTTCATGCTTTCATCTGTTTCTCTTGTCTAAGTTGCATGGTGAATGGTGCACATGTGGTGGGTTTATGTCACAGCTGAGAAACTCTATGCTCAGGGAGCCCCATTGAGAGGACCAGGGAAACTTCCTTGAGTACCTGATGAAAAAATGCGAGGAGTAAGACACAGGGAGAAGAAAGAGCAGTCAGGCAAAGAGAACTACATAGACAAAGGTCCTGTGGTGGGAAGCAATGTGATGACCAGAAATATATGGGAAATGACCAAAATTGTTACTCTTTTGATTAAGGTGTTGAAGAGAGTTATCCTGTGTGCTTATGCCACTGTAAATGATCTATTTGTTCTGCTTAAGTGCCTATGGATTATTTCCCTTTGCTTTGAGTGTATTATTTTCTTTAGGATTTGTTGAGGTTCATTTTAAAACATCTTTTTCTTAAGACACTGATAACCTCTTCATTCCGAAAGATAGTCTTTTGATATGTCTTTGATTATTTCCCTTTCTTATTAGTTTTGACCTTTTAAAAAAATTGATAAATTACTTGTCTATCCTCCATAGTTGTATTTCAACTTAAACAAAATCCATCTGTCTTGTTTTCATTGCATCCCAAAATTGGGGCCCTTCCTTTTTTCCAGTACTGATCTTTGTTATTTCTACTTTTTTGTTGTTTGTGTTTTAGTTTTAGAACAGGAGATTTTTCCAAAATATCTGGATTTTATTGAAAGGACTTTTTTTTGTAAGTGCTTTCCTCTAACTCCAAGTAGACATCAGAAACGCCCATAGTTTAAATACTCTCTGCAATTGTTAAATCTTTAGTTTTCTTATTTAAATTGTATTTATTTGTGACGAGAAACTGGCAAGTAGCTCTTCCTGATTAATAGATGAGCTATGCAATCACTCAGGTGTGGCGCATTGAAGAAATGGGGGGAAGTCTGTCTATATCTTGATGTCCCCCCAGCTGTGGTGGTACCTAGCACACCAAAAATTATAGATCACTCTTGCATGAAATGTGCTGTTCAAATTTAGTTACCTGGAAACGTCTTTCATACACTCCAAGATGGACGTGATTCTATAGAAGGCAATGGAAGACAGTTATTTTTTTTTCTCCCTGTTTAGAGTATAAAGCGAAAGAAGTAGAACAACAGAAATATCTACTTTAAAAATAACCTTTTTTCTAGGAAAATTTTTATGGCGTATTGAGAAATTATAGGACAGTCAAGTGTTAACTTGAGAGTTACAATCTCTGAGGATAATGTGCTAGTTAATTTGCAACCCTTTCTTTACTCTTCCCAACCTATTCAAGTTTAGTGAGGGCGATCTCAGTTAGCAGAGTATCCCAGCTCAGCAGTGAAAGAATGCTGCCATGGACCCTTTGAGAAGACTTCCACTTGCAGAGCAGGAGAAAGATTGAATGCTTCTCTGATCCTGGGTTTTTACTTGCTGACTTTTGATCTTGGTGTTGCAAATAAATGATCAACGTCTTCATAAGAGGCAAAATAGAAAAGTAGAGAAACATGTCCTAGCCCATGAATAATTTCTGCTTTCAAAATCTATAAGCTACTACTGATGAAGGAAAAATTGGATCAATGATAGTTCAAAATGGGACTCTGTCCAAGTTTTACATAGCAAAAATCTTACGGGATAAATTTGTTGGTTCTTGGGTTTATCGTTATTCATCATAATTCTTTGGCTCTAAGATGTCTTTATGTATACCATGCCATTATTTCATGTATCACTAAGAAAGAAAAAGTGCTCCTATAGAATTCTGATGTAATTCTAGTGCTCTAGGATAGGTCCTGGTTTCAGAATATTAATGTGTATAAGAACATACCTTTTAGAAACAATGAGATATAGTATGTTTTTAATTGACAAAAACAGGGAAAATTGATCATCCATCTCTTAGAAATATTTCAGTGAGGTTGATAAATATATTTATACTTTAAACTTCTATTTACTAGGTATGCCATTTCCAAGCACAATCAAGATCATTGATAGAATACTGTTGCTATTCAGAGAATTAACAAGTGAACTTATATTTATAAAGGATGCTCCCAAATTCCACCTGTTGTTTTTAAGAATTGTCACTGTTGGATATCTTCCTCCCTGAACACAGTGGTTTCCACAGTGCTGTCCAGACCAAGGTGCAGATTTGGCCTCTGTCATCTTTTCCAAGTTTTTCTGCAGCCTTTTGAGCAACAACTCTCCTTTCTATTGTTAGGTGCTGCTGGTTCTCAGAGATAAATGGTATCATCTGATATTACTGCTGAGTTAAAGTTTAAAGTTCTGTTGTGCTTGTCACGTTCCTGAAAATTTCAGGAAGTCTGATCCCTGAGCTCACACTACTGCTCGTAATACTGCTGTCTGGGTTGATTAACATCGCTTGCTGAAAGATTTAGGCAACTCTACCTGAGAAGCTTATTATTAGTATTTTTAATGTTAAGAATATTAAGGCTTGTGGGAATCTGCTCAGGGGAAAGTATTTGTACATGGTAAGCAGTCACTTGTAATCTCTCCATCTCTACCATTGGTGGCATTTTACCAGGTTTTCTTTTAGGTTTTCACTAGATATATTTTTGCATATGACTTGAGATGATTTTTATGCAATCTGTGATGCCTTTTTACTTCATGCTATTAAATGAATTTTGTTTAAGTTCTAAACTAGTTGATTACTTTATTCCATAGATACATTAACTACTCCCCTGTTTCTTGACCTTTGGGCTCTGTCATTTTATTTTTGTAATTCTAAATCAGGTTGAAATGACATCTCTGTATGTAAATCTCTGCCCATAATTTGATGGAGGGACATATCAGCTTTAATACGATTGATTTCAGGAAAACAGAGTCCCTCCAAATGTGTAACCCAGCCAAAGAGATAGGAATGAATATAAGAGAATGACGGTTTATTTAATACCATTATTGTATCAGGTCAAAGTTGAATTAACTAAGGAAACTGAGACACAAACTTGTCATGTTGCCGGTGACACTATCAGTTGTATTTGGAGCTGGGTGCTCTCACTTAGTCAGTCTCCTCCCCACTTCACTCTAGTCCCAGGGAATTTTCTCTCCTTGAAATTATACCAGGGTGAATTCAACATCCTAAAAGTCATACAGCGATGTAAACAAAAGAAATAATAAAACACTTAAAAAAGCATGCCAGGGCAGCACTGTGAAATCTCCCAGCAAGGCCTGGTTCTCCCCTAGTTGGTCTTCGTGTCCAATAAGGGGTAGGCCTGGCTCACATCGCCAAGCCAGGTCCATGTTTGCCTTGCAAACTAAACACTTCTGTTTTTGTTTTGCTTTGTGTCTGGACTAATTCTTAGCACCTCCTCTGCCTGTGAGTGATTTGTCACTTCCTTCTGTAAGACTGGCACCAGCAGATATGCAGTCTCAGAGGATCCCTGGGAGGAAGCGAGGCCGACCCCCACTCCACTCGACACCCATGAAGATGGCAGTGCATAACCTTTATTCTGCTTCAGCTGGTACTTTACCAGCAGTGAAGATGCCAAAGAAAAGAGGGCGGAAGCCCGGGTACAAGGTATGCCTCCATCATCTCCTTCTTTCCGCATGCAGGATGGGGCTGGGGGTGGGGACGGGGACTGAACTCCATGACTGGTAAGGGCAGGGTGAGAAGCAGGCTTCTCTCAGAGAAGTGTGTGACAGAAGAAGCTTCATTGCTGCAACCATGCTTGCTGTCGCTGTCGTGTGCGATTTTACAAGTGGAGAAAGCAAATTACAGCAGATGGGGAAAGTTGTAAGACGAGCAGATTTTAGGGTCAAAGTCAAACACACATTATTAAACTTCATGTCTAAATTAGTGTGTCGACACTGAGCTTTCCCGACTGTGCCTACCAGAGCGGCTCTCAGAGGCACTTTCCAGAATGCCTTTGTCATTTATTTTAGTAGAAGCAGAGGATGTTCCTGAGACGTTTAAATTAATAATGTGAGCAGGCTAGTGTCAAAGGACATAGAAGTTATTCCAAACAGCCTCAACAAGGGGACTTACCATGAAAATCCAACATGTTAATTCATAGTTTCCATCTTATAATAGGGGCTGACATCAAATTTGGCTACAAGGAGGCATATCAGGCAAAATTAAAATCCTGTGACCCTTTTAAGAATTAATGATATGGAGAGGCTGAGGGGTGGAAAATAAATTTTCTGATGTCACTGCAATCATATAAAGCAATTTAAGTCCAAGGGAGAGGTTTTCCTCTGTACAGTTTTTGAAGAGGCTACTACAAAAGGAAATTAAACTTGTTCTCCACAAGCCTTTCGGGCATTAGAAAATGAGTGTCAGAAGTTTTTCTTCACTTATTTTTCTTGAAATAGACTATAGCTCCATCTTGAGATCTGAATATTCAAATCAATATGCAAATTGATGATTAACTCCCATATATTTAGGAAAATGATAGAAATTATTTCAGGTCAGCAGAAAGAGATAGCTTCCAGAAGAATTGGTAATGAATTTAATCTTTATCTCTTTGGTTCTCCACAGTTCTTCCAACTACTGGAATATAAAAGGGTAGGTAGGGGCAAGATTACTCCAAGTTAGTTGGGGGTCATTGGTTTTAGTAAAAGAAACTTTTGCTCAGCCATCTCATGAGGCAAAGTCTTCTGTCACTGGTTACTTTTCTAATAAAGAGAATTTTCTTTATTCTCATGGCTACACCAGCTCCAGACTGATGTCTCTCAAGCTGGCCCAGGGCAGGTCTCTCAGCTCAGATACCTGCACAGTTGCTGGGGTCTGGGAATTGCATCTGGGAGGCTGGAGCAGGGCAGCCCTTCTGCAGGGTCTGCAGAAACACATTGAAAACTTTTCTCTTTCCTTTTGGCCTTTCTCCTACTCCCTTGGGAGCTGTGACCCAAGAATGAAAATTACTGACAGACACAGCATTTCTGGGGCCAGGAAAAATGGAAATTCACTCCATGGAATGAACCCGACTTTGCAATTTTCCTGTCTCCTAAAAAGGGCAGTTTTCAGTACTCCTGACACTGAGAAATACCTCAGGGCAGGAAGAAAGTTTGGGGAGCGGTTAGCTAAAGGTACAGACGCTGCACAGAGCAGGCAGATCTCATTCCCAGGGCCTCACAGCATATCTGTCGGGACAGCAGGCCAAAGCCCCTCTCTGAGCCTACCTCCCTGGTGGGAGACGTGTGGGGATTATTTTGGCCCAGCAGCTCCTAGACAGTTCCCCAAGCCCTGGACTTAGTGTTCGAGTAGAAGGGCTCCAAACCAGGCGCCAGTCTGCGTGAGGTTCTGGCCTCCTCAGGATGACCAAGCAAAATAAGAACCATCTGAAAGTCTTCTGAAATCCAAAATAATTCCACTTAAAGTATCCTCTTTTTTTTCTGAAATATCTATCTGCTTTCTACTCTTTTGGTGTTAACGTTGTTTTATTTGATCAAGTGCCATACGTTGTCAGGATTTAGTAACTTAAAAAATGTCCTTACTTGGCAAAATAAAGTTGGCAACCCATTAAGTCTCTCCAGTTTTATTCTAACAATTTTCTAGACCCCGAAGCCCCATTTTACCATTAATTAAAGGACTTTAATTGTGGAGAAGTCAGTAAGGAAACTACAGTTTCATTCCATTTACCAAATGGCCACTAATTTGGCAGTTTTAACTATCTAGGACACAGTTGGGGAGCCAGAAGTTGTTTTAGAGAAGTCCTGAGCAAGCGAAATAAGATATTGCTTGGTCTACCCTAAAAGATCTTGTATTTTATTACAAGAAAATGTTTCCAAGCCCTCCCTCAGAGTCTATTTACCTTTATTGTGGACACATTTCTTACAAGCTTGATGACAGCAGTTTAGTAGCCTTAGATGTGAGGGGGAAGATATTTGAGAAGTCTGCCTACACAGCTGGACACCAAAAGTATAATCATATTACTGGAATTCTATGACACTCTATTAACCATATAGAAAAAGAAAATAGGCAATAATAGTACCAATATTATAAATAACAATAGAACTTGTGATATCAGTGTTTATTTTTAATAGTATAAAATAACTTATTTACCTAATTCATCTCTTTAGAACATAACTGCTTTCTTTAGAAGAAGGAACTTTACGAATGACTTTTTTTTGTCAAAGACTTCTTCAAGTAAGATACCACACATAGTCACTTCTATTGCAAATAACATAGTGGTAAACAATGGATATTCATGTTTTTATTTGTGCTTCAAACATTTACCAAAAATCAGACTTTTAATCCAACATGTTGATCTCTTGCTAGGATGTAAGTGTTCAGGAGGAAAAATCAAGAAATAAAACCTTTAACTATGTCTTCTTTAATGTTTTCAAAATACAAATTCCATGCAATAGCTTCTTTACATAAATTATTTAGATAAATATGTCTTACAACCTTGCAAGGAAGATACACAGATTAGGCTTCTTGTTTTCCAAGACTGGTTTTAAGGACATAACAGTAGGAAAATTTAGCTGGCTGACTTGATTCTCTAATACAAAGAATGCCCAGAGATAAAATTATTCTTTGTAAAGTAAAAAGTTACATTATCCATGAAATAATAAGATAAGTTTGTATTAACACTACTACCATAATAAAACAAGTGGTCGAACATTTCCCAAGGAAATTCTGAGGTTTCCCAGCTGTATTGGCTGTTTCACAGGTCTATGCTGTTTGAATTTGTCCCTTATTGTTTGGTGCTGCTCCAAGCTGCCCTGTGGGTCACCTCTCGGTCACCTCTGTGTGCATATGTGGAAACTCTCTCTGGTCAAAGCATGAACCCAAGCCTCTTCCTTAAAGACCCAAGCGGCATTATGCAGGCTGTGACATTTAACCCCTTCTTTGTGTTTCCAGAATAACATAAGTGAAAGACAAGCAGAAAAGGAAGAGCTCCACCAGCATTCAGATGTTAGTGCTCCAGAGTCCATAGGTTACACTCTTCTAAGGACCCATCTGGCTCTGTCTCTTGACCCCAACCTTGCAGTCGCCCTCCTGGGCATGCTCACTGTTGTAGAGCATCATTGTATGGATTTGCTGCCTTCCCTTCCCAGTCAAAAGAAGCAAGACTCGTTGAACACCATATTTTCAAGAAAATAGCCTCCTTCATCTTTTTAAGGAAAGGTGCAGGCAGGAATGAAGGTGAGTAGAGGCAGGGAGGAAGATAGAGAAAGAAGAAGCATTCTATTTTTACTTTTTAAAATTTTAGTTATACATCTCGGTTGTTTCCCCTGCACCCGGATGCTAACTGGGATTCTTGGGATGCATGTGGACAGTGCTCTGGAGGTGGACCCAACCACTACTCCACCAGAGAGAAAATAACCTTTTTATTATCCAGTGAAACATAGACATCTCTGTTTGAAGAGATTGCTTTTGGTTTAAGTTTCTTAGTTCAGAGATTCCTCAAGTCTAGCAAATAGATTTTCATTATATTTCAGCTAAAAAAGCGACTGATGTCTTTTTTTAATGAGATAAAGAGAAAGTGTCTTCACCAAGGAGAAGCCTTGGTTTTCATTCTATAGATGTAACTGATTATAATCCCTCCAAATAGTGAGATCTCTGACTTCCATGTCTTTATGTATGTATGGTTTGGTTTACGATTGAAACAGGAAGAAAAAGTGCTGCGTTTTAAAAGTAGTCCTTTGTCCTCAATGCTGCATCTCCTCCTCATCACCATCATCATGATCATGATGAATGCTAATAGCAGTAATAATTAAATGTAACATTTATCAAACACTTCCACGTTTGAGGCTCTAGGTCAAAGCACTGTATGTATATTTTCTTATTTGGTCTTTGATAGTTTGATAGTATGGAAAATCAGAAAAACTTCAGGAATTAGACATCAATTAATCAAGCCCATAGCCTGAGGCCGATAACTGTCAAGCATTGAGTGGCCCTCTTTCTACAGGCAGTCTCTTTGTATTATTGTTCAGAATAGTAATTATGCTTCCTAATTCAAAAATTAAATTATATTCTGATCTGTTTAATGAGTTAAGAAAAGTATAGCATGTTTTAGAAAGATAATCATTCCTGAAATTTTAAAGACAATGGTTGAAATGTTTTAAAATGATGGTAATTGTATCATTCAGGATACAAATTTACTGTTATAATGAAGGCAAAATAACAGTGGTTTAAAGAAGATATCAGCTATTTTATGTCACAAGTTAAATTTGGGGGCCATCTGGGGCTGATAAAATGGCTCCATGGTGCTGGGCACCCAGGCTCCTTCTAGATTGTTACTCTTTTCTCTTAACGTCATGACTACCCTCCGCTTAAAAATGGCTCCTCCAGTTCCCACAGGTCCAGCCAGCAAAACGGGGACAGAGGTAGTGCTAGGCTCGGCTTTCCCCTTCACAGGCCCAAACCTCAAGTTTGCACAAATCCCTTACACTCGCCTCTCACGGGCTAGAACTTAGTCACGTGGCCACACTTAGCTTCAAAGGGGTGGGAAAAGGTAGTGCTGTGTGACCTGGTGATGAGCTAAAACACAGGAATTTCATTATTAAAGGGAGACGAGAACATGGATGTTTGGGAACAAGCAGTAGTCTCTGTTACATACTTAAAGGATAGTCTTCTGTTAACTGGAGAATCATGCTATAAAGAAAATAATTTTCTAGTGAACATGGGTGAATGCAAAATCTTTTGTTCCCAGTTTCTTACTGTCACTCCCAAACCCTCCCTGCTCCCATCCTCTCAAAAAATAGTATGTGCTCATGCCACTGTAACAAAGAAGTCAAGTTCACAAAAATCTCTGTTAGGAGAATGCTGAAACTTAAGTAGAAAGGACTATGCTTGTTTGTTTTAACACTTGCTTAAAGTTCTTTCTAAAATATTTTCATTTGAACTGTTGAACAGGCTTCAGTGCTTCTTTGATCTTGTTTGGGAACACTAACTGCAGCTCAGTAGTGTGGAGAGGGGATCTGAGGACCTTTCCTGGGCCTTTTTTCAAGGTTCCCTCCCTTGCTGATGGTGGGTCTGCAGTGCCACCAGTGGCCCATGGGAGCTGATGGTGGGTCTGCAGTGCCACCAGTGGCCCATGGGAGCTGATGGTGGGTCTGCAGGGCCACCAGTGGCCCATGGGAGCTGATGGTGGGTCTGCAGGGCCACCAGTGGCCCATGGGAGCTGATGGTGGGTCTGCAGGGCCACCAGTGGCCCATGGGAGCTGATGGTGGGTCTGCAGGGCCACCAGTGGCCCATGGGAGCTGATGGTGGGTCTGCAGTGCCACCAGTGGCCCACAATTATACACAAGGTGCATATGGGCCATTCCCTCTGGCTAAATTACGCGCAGTGCTTGGAATGGCACTGTCTCTCTGTCGTCTTCTGCGCCCTCGCGGTCGTCCCAGGCTGGGCTCAGCTGTGGGCCTGGGGCAGTGGAGTGCTGGTACCTGAGTCCCGGCCAGCATTCTGAGTGCAGCTCTGACCTGAATGTTAGTGGATATATTCACTTAGGTTAAGCAGTATGACACATGGAAACAGTGAAGTTCTGTGTTGGAACTTTGGTGGTTTGTCAAGGGCGTGAGTGATTTCTTTGCTGAATTAGAGAACAGTTTTTGAAAACATCATGTTTCACCTTTCTTTTGTTCTTTTCATTGTGTAACAGCTACAATCAAGAAGCATTTAAAGTTTAATCTGCATTTTCAACATTTTCTTCATCACTTTAAGTCTCTAAGTCAACAAAATAGTACATCTTTTTGTAGCATTTGTCAATTTCCAAGCTATAAATCTTCCCAGTCTCACCAATTTTCTGGCACCAAGGTGATGTGCCTGAACATGGAATTGGTAAAAGATGTGCACAGCACACTCTGTATCTATATTTCCATACAGACCCAATAGTCGAATATATAGAAAGTGATGAGCTTTGATTATCTATAATATTTGTAATATATTTTATTTAATTAATCCTCTGTAAGTGCATATATTTTAGCTTTTAATAATGACTATGATTAACAACTGAGTTATAATATTCCTGAAAATTTAGCAGTCCTCTCTTGTGGACCCATATAAGCTAGTTCTAGCTCCCTGCTTCTCTGAGTTCTGCTGTGCACAGGATGCCTATAATTGATGTCCCATGTCCCCTCACTTTTAAGTAGGACCTTAGAGGTGACTGAGCTATATGTGACCAAAGCAGGCCTCAAGGCCGAAGGATACTGGTCCGTCCATCCCCTGGATGTTGAATCTCTCCGAGTGCAGGGAGGAGAAGGTGTGGATAGATCCACAAACAGGATGACTCCTAGGAATGGAATTAGGTCATTGGCTACAAACTTGTTGTTGGAGCTGATTTGCATTTCCAACAGGCAATTTTTTAGACTAAAGTCTGAGGTTAAACACAGTAAAGTATTCAGTTTCTCCTAATTCTGTTCCCAAAGCATCTCCTCAGAAACCTGAGGGCATTTATATGAAGAAATAAGGCAAATATAAAGAAGGAATGTACCCCCAAGGAAAGGTCTGGGCAGGGACTGGGACAAGTTATCCTTCTTCAAATAAGGGTGGGAAGGAAGAGAACATGACTTTTCAAATACCTGGTCTATTAGTTTCTTCGGGTTGCTGTAACAAAATCCAACCAACTGGGTGGCTTCAACAAGAAATTGAGTGAGACTAGAAATCCATGATCAAGACAGCCTGATAGATACCTTCCAAGGGGTGTCAGGGAAAAATCTGTTCCAGGTCTCTATTCTAGCTTCTGGTGACCTCAGGTGTTCCTAGGTGGATCCTGTGTCTTCACACTGTGTCTCTATGCCCATATTTCCCCTTTTATAAATACACAGTCATACTAGATTAGGGCCCACCCAAATGACCTCATTTTAACTTGATCATCTGCAAAGATCCTATTTTCAAATAAGGTCAGTGGTTACTGGGGTGAGGACTTCAATATTTTTTTTGGGGGGGATGGTCATATTTCAATCCATAACATCCAGTATTGTTTGTCTTTTAATTAGACATTCAGTCTATTTATGTTTAAAGACTTTAAACTGATAAATTTGTGCTTAAATCTATCTTATTTTGTTTATTCTATTTGCCCATTCATTCTATTTTCTCTTACCTGTCTTTCTAGCCTTTATATGAATTTTATTTATTATTTAATACTCTTTTTCCCACTCTTTCAAAGACAAGTGCTCTGTTTCTGTTTTGTTATGGTTGCTCTAGGAAGACAGAGTGCTAGCTTACTAAAGTTTTCTAAAGTTAGCCTGCCCTTACTATCTTCCTAGATAAGAGTAGGACCTTAAGACCCTTTAGCTCCATTTATCTCTCCATTGATATATCATTATTGTCATATATTTTAATTCTTGTCATGCTTTTTACTTTCATAATAATACCATAATTATTATTGACCTATACAATTATTTTCATTTGGATTTTCTTGTGTTTTGACTACTTTTAAAAAATTATTCATTCTTTTTGTATGGCAAGTCTTCCATGTGGGACCACTTTCCATTTGCCCGAAGTACATTTTTTTAGACTTTTCTTTACTATAGGTCCTCTAGTGAGGAATTCTCTTAGCTTATGTTGTCTGAAAGTGTTTTTATTTCACCTTAATTTTTTGAAAAAAAAATTTTTGCTGGGCACAGAATTCTAGGTTGTCATTTATTTCCTGGAGCACACTGAAGATATTATTCTATTTGTCTTTTGGGTCTGTAGTTACAAAGAACTCAGCTATTTATCTAATTTACTCAGATATTTCCTGGAAGGTTTTATGTTTTTAAACTAATTTTAAGGTACTTTTCTGTCTGTGTTGTCCTACAATTTCACTCTGTTGTGTCTCCCTGTGAATTTATATTTTTATTCATATTATTTAGGACTTGTTGATTATCCTGAATCTGTGGATTGAAATCTTTCATCAACACTGGAAAATTCTCAGTCACTATCTTTTCAAATATAGTCTTTCCAGTCTTTATAACTTTCCTTCTGAAACTCTAATGTTAAACATTTCATGTTCTCCATATCATTTAACGTTTCCTCCATAGTTTTTATCTATTTTTCTCAATGTTGCTTTTTGATAATTTATTCTGATATATTTTCTAGCTCACTAATTCTGTTTTTCTGCTATGTTTAATATGCTATTAAACCTGTCAATTTAATTTTTCATTTTAGTTATTATATTATTTCATCTATGGAAGTTGTTGATTTTTCAAATTTGTTGTTTGGTTTTTAAATTTTTTGTTTCCCAGAGATATTTTCAAGTTTTTCCTTTGTATCTTTATGCATATTATTATAGATACTGCTATAATACAGTCTGATCATAGAAATGTCTTACATATTTATAGGGTTTATCACTCTTTTGTGCTTTGATTCCTTGCTTTCTTATGTGCTTGGGTGTTTTGGACTGTGTTATTCTTTCAAAAAAAATTTTTGGGATTTCCTTAAGACCTTTCTCTGGAGATGGTTTATGTTTGTTTTCCTAGGTACCTGGGGCAGGGCCCTGCCAGAGTGGGTAATTTTTAAACTAAATGCACAGCCTGAAGTTTCCTTGATCACCCAAGTTCTGTGTATTTGGGCTGCAAATCTGTGTGAGGTCTGGCTTGTGGCAATATCTTCTCAGGGATTCTGCACACTCTTTCCCGTAGTGTCAACGCATTTTTCCTTATAGTCAGGTGTAGCTTGCTCACTTTTAACTTGAAGTTATAACAGTTGGGGAAGCACTGGGCTCTATGGCAATTCTCAAGGTCCAGTGTCTATATTTGATTGTTATATATATAGTTATATACACATATCTTGTTATATATGTACATATACATTGTTATATATTGCTATATGTATATATATATGGATTGTTAGCCTCTCTGTGTTTTCATTGATCTTACATTTTATCCATTAATCGTAATTTCTTTCCATTGATCCAAATCATTTAGTTTTCTGTAGTCTCAGAAATAGATCTCTAAATACATTTTAGATGCCATATTTCTACCTATCAACATACAAATTAAGGTACTGACAGGGGCTTTTTCTGAGATTCCTTAATGTTTTCAAAAGTAGTTGAATGCATGGTACATACATAACTTAATGAGTTGGGAGAAAACTCAGAAACCAACAATCTGTTTGATTTAATGGCTTTGGAAGATGACGCTTAGAGCAGTGAAAGTGCTGGAGTCCCGCGAGACTTGGCCGCAGAACCAGGTTAGAGCTGCAGTCCTGTCACTGAGTCCTGTGTTCTCGCTGCTCCCCCACAGACTATCCGGCAATGTAGGTGACGACTGAAACCGTGCCAGACCCAGTGTCCATTTCCCAGAGGAGGAAATGTGGGTGCTCTTCTCCTCCTGTCCTCACCTGCAAGTTCCTCACAGAACATTTCCTGTCCAACTCCGAAAGATTCTTGAGTATTAGAGGAGAAATGTTTTGAAACATAGAAACAAAGACAACTTATTGCTCCTCCAAAGTAGCTAAATCAACAATAAGTAAAATACTAATATTTTTAAATTAAAGTAATGCAAATATACTATCAAATTACAGTGTATGTGAATAAATCTAGAAATTATTCTCAGTTTTGCATGTTCTCTCACCCATCACCCATTCCACCTCCAAATTACACCCTGAATCCAGCCAATTGTTTCTGCTTCCACTATCTCCTTCCTCCTTCAGCCATCTGTGTCTCTCTCTGGGACAATGTGATAATCTCCTTGCATGAGTTCCTTTCTCCATATTGCCTCCGCACATCCATTCTCTCTACAGCAGCCAAACTTATCTTTATAAAACAAAAACAGAGTTGGGTCTTTCCCAAATCTGCTTAAAATCCTCTAACCAACTTTAAGTACTGTCATGACTGGGTCTTAAAGACCTAATTAACATCATTTTACATCATCTGCCTCTTTCCCACAATTCCAGACACCCCGCCTTCCTGGCTCCTTGAAGAAGTGAAGATTTAGGTTTACACGACTATAGCCCTGGAAAAATTTTTCCAACCTTCACCATAGCTTCCTTCCTGCCATTCAGATGCTGATGTAAATGTCATCTGCTCATCGATCTACCCTGGTCACCTGATCTCTTTTTATTACATCACCATATTCTGCTTCTGGAAGTAATACTTATCACAAGTGGACATTTTTATTGTGTGTTTATTTGTCTCCTTCTACTATGTTGCTAGCTTATTGAGAACAGAGACTTTATTTTCTAATTCACAGTTACAGCCTCAGCATCTAGATCAGCTCTTACCATGCAGGAGGTGCTCAGCTAGTGTTTTGTTGAGTAGGTAACTGTCTAATGAACCAAATGATTTTTTTTTCCTTTTTAGAATTAGTTTAAATTATGCAACTTGGATAAGACAGCTCTGCTTAGGCAGTACTTAGAGATGACTGCAAGATGGACTGGAGACAGATTCCTCAGAGGAGATCATCTGTGTGGTGTGATGCAGGAGAGTGGGTTTGCAAAGATTTGTGGAAATGTGATCCCAAATGATAATTGTAGAAAATGAAGATGGATTCTCGGAAGGAAGGGCAATTTCCCTCTCCTCCCAGGGCTGCATAAATAAGACACCCGGAGCTCCTTTGCATTTCTGGAATTTCTAATGATAACACACTAACAGCAATAATGGTAGCATGTATGGAGTTTCCATTTTTTATTTTTTTAAGGAAAGTTACAGGCAGGATTGAAGTCCATCAGAGCCAGGCAGGCAGAGAGAGGAAAAAGAAGCATTTTATTTATTTGTTCATCTTGGTTGTTCTCACCGGCCCTGGAGCACGAACTCAGGACCTTGGGATGTATATGGCCAGTGCCCAATCACTGTGCTATCAGGATGCAGAATTCCCACTTTCTATTAGTCCTATGGCAAATGTTTATAGTCAGTTCTTGCTACAGGCCTGTAAGGAGATATTATTATCGTTACCTTACACATGAGGAAAGGCAGGCTACAGAAGCTCAAGTATCAAGAATTAGAAAAGGGTTAGTAAGTGGCCAACTAGACTGTGAACCCAGACCAAAAGCTAGAGTTCCATTGTAGGTGCCCATTGCCACACAAACTTATTTTTAAATTTTTCTTTGTTGGTTCGTCTTCTGCTGATGTGCAATGGCCTCCAATACATCTTTATACTCTCCAACCACATTCTCTACCCTCCTTTTACCAAACTCTTGCTGTCAGTCTGTCAAGCACTGTTTAGTTACTACTTCTGTTTCTGCCATACTTGCACATTTCTAGAAAAATACTTCAATTTTACACCAACAGACCCCTTCCTTTAGTGTATCCTAGTCACATGTTTTAGTTTGCAAACAAATCTGCTCCCAAGTCTTTCCAGTGACTCTCTTGCAAACATCTCAGAGAAGGTCTTCCCTCGAAAAGCAACCGGGGCAGGAAACACTGCAGGCCCACATTTTGGATCTGTGAATGGAAATGAAATATGAGCTGATCCCAGATTCCCCAGGTCCCTTGGGTGAGACTCCAGCCGGCAGGGGTCCGCTCTTCACTCTTCTGCTTCATCCCACCACGATGCTGTAGCAAGGCAAAGCACAGCCTTCCAGTGGCCACTGGCAACCTCACTCTGGAATGGGAACTACCACACACATTGACTGAGGTTTTGAGCTTCAGGTAAAGGTGACAATGTTGTCAGCATCTGGACTGTTGGCTTGGAAGGCCAACGATTAGCTCCCATGTGTCGGAGCAAGTCATTCTGGACAGCAAATCCTCCAATCCTGTGCTGCCAAGGAAGAGGCCTCTCTTCCCACTGCCCTCTCCATTTTACGCACATTATTCTGCCAGATTCTGGTTTTAATATTTAAAAAAAAGACTACATTTTAGAATAGTGTTAGATTTACAGAAGATTGTGAAGATAAAATTCTCGTATACCTTGCATTTACTTTGCCCTATTAACATCTTACATTACTGTGATATCTTTATCACAACTAGTAAATCAATAATAATGCATGATTATTAAGTCATATCCATATTTTATTCAGATTGTATTAGTTTTCCCCATTATGCTCCAGGATCCATCAGGATACCTTTCTAAAATCATAGGTGATTCTGTTTTCTAGACTACGTTATTTTTGATTTTTTACATTAAAAAATGAGATAGAAATTTCAAGATGCTAAGTCAAATGTTACTCCTGCTGATGAGTTATTAGCTTACCAAAAGGATTTTTTCATATTTATTGATGCTAATTAATTTTACTGAGGAAACATTACATAGGTCTAAGATATTTTTGTACATGAACATCTGTATATAGTATATTATATTTACTACCACAAGTTAGTTCTTTCTTCTACATATGTAAAAAATTTTTAAATAATCATATACCACACACAGTTACACAAGATTTTGTCTGTGTTTAAAGTCACAGTAGTTGTTTAGAGTTTGGATGAATGGAGAAGTTTTTTCCTCATAACCAGCTTATTCTAACCCTTTTAATTGATTTCATCTGCACAGAAATGATGAGTCAAGGTAATAGCCATTTATAAATATTACTTCATTGGAAGTGGGTTCATGGGCTCAGATCTTGATCTTCAATAAATAGTAAAATAGCTAGTGAGCATTAGATGTTAGGAGCACTTGTGAGGTTTACATAAACAATAAGCAGTGATTGAAAAATTAAGTCTTAGCTGCCTCCATCATCATCATATCATCATCACCACCAACAACAGGTTCTAGGGAAGGATGATAAGGATCTTTGTGTGACTTACTTATAGACTGCAGGTAGAAAATTTCTGCCCCCAACCCCCAGCCCAACAGTGTTAGCTGTGTGTGGTTATCAAAAAGTTTTAAGCCTATAAAGGAGGATTTAACCAAGGCTTTTCCAGAGTTCGATGCCCATAGTCCTTGAGCATTGTCACCACTCACCTCTCCATCACAAGTCACGGAGAGTGGGATGTCGGGGGACATTTGGTGTGTGACCTAGGAGAGCAGGCAGGGTGCTGCCCTAGTCACACTTGGCAGATAAAGGAATTACACTAGAGTCATGGCAACTGAGTCACAGCAGCTTCTGATCCATTCATTCCCAAACTGTGGTTTCCTTTAAATTGCCTTTTTAAAAAATGATATTTAGCAATATATCACTATGTGATGAACCTTTTAATTTTTCAAATGCTAAACTCAGAATAGGATGAAATCTCTATTGTCAGTTGGAGCTTCTGATTATCTCAGGTTCTCCCTCAAGAGTCCTAGAGTCTGCATCTATATAGCTCTGTGCAGCCAACATGCTCACTTTTGACTGATCTCATTTTAAATTTATTTCAATGAATTTAAATTTATTTCTACACAATCCACTGCACCTTCATGCTGCTCAGCAGCTGCACTGCGCTCCCAGACTTCTCCCAGCCTCCTGGTCATTAACAAGTCCTCCTCCTCCAACCTGGCCCTCAACTTTCTGCATCGCTAAGAAAGAAGAAACCTTCTGTAAGCTGACACCCTCCACTCACCCACCCCATCCAGGCCCTTCTAGTCCACCTTCCTCCTCAATGCAGTAGATGAAAGGTCTGTGTTTCTCTCTAAAATCATGGCTTCCCCTTTTTACTCAGTTTCATCCTCTCTCACCTACTCCAAGTCCTGATGCAAATATTTCTCCATGCATTCCCTATGTCACCAAATTTTCCTTCTTTACTGAATGTGTCCATCAGAATTAAAAGCTATTTCCCCCATCTCAAAACAAAAATTTAGCAATATAATGAGATCCACTTAGCATACAATTGACCATCATAACCATTTTTAAGTATATAGTTCAGTAGTGTTAAGTAGAGTCCCATTGTTCAGCTAATCTCCAGAAGTTTTTACCTTGGGAAACTGAAAGTCTATATCCATTAAAAACAACTCCCATTTCCTCCTCTCCCCGGGGCCTGAAAACCACCGTTCTATAATCTGTTTCTATGAATCTGACTACTCTAGATCCTCACATAAATGGAATCACACAATATTTGCCTTTTTGTGTGACTGGTCCCATTTCTGTTAGCATAATGTCCTCGAGTTCCATTCATGTTGTAGTATGCATCAGAATTTCCTTCCTTGTTAAGGCTGAATAGCATTTCTTTGCACGCACGCACATGCGCACACACACGTGTGCACATACACAATCTTTTGCCTGTCCGTTTGTTGGTCAGTGGACATTTGTAGTTGCTTCCACAATGACAACTGTAAATAGTGTTGCTACAAATATGAGTATAAAAATATCTCTTTGAGATCCTGCTTTCAATTCTTTTGGCTATATACCCAAAGTGGAATTTCTGGGTAATTTCTTTTAATTTTTGTTGAAGACCCGTAATACTGAGCTCCATCGTTGCCACACCATCTTACATTCCCACCAACAGTGCACAAAATTTCCATTCTCCACATCCTCACCAACCCTCACTATTTTCATTTCATTTATTATTATTTTTTTGGATAGTAGCCATCCTAAAGGGTGTGAGGTGACATCTCATTGTGGAGCAAAACTCTCTTACTCTTACTTTTCCCTCTTGCTATGGTTCATTTTTTTCCCTTTAGTTCCTGATCCCAATGCCTCTCTTCCCATTGTTTGCTGAGCTTATTCCAATCAGGTTCTCATTCCACCCACTGAACACACTTTTCTTGCTGAAGATTTGCTAAATCTAATGATCACTTATACTCTTCCTTCTCTGATGGCTGATCACTCCCTCCTCTGTGAAACACTATACTCTCCCAGGTTTCATTCTACCCTCCTGGATGTTCTTTCCTGGTTTCCTTTGCTGGTTACTCCTGTCTCTTCAACTTCTTTATGCGTGTGTTCTTCTCTTTTCCATCTATACTCCCTTCACCAAAAATCATACTCATTATCATGGTCTTAAATATCAACTCAATGCTGATGATTCCCAAATCAACTCTTCATTTAGACTTCCCCTAGAACTCCAGACTTCAGTATATACTCCTGCTTACTCAACATCTCTCCTTGTGTCTGGGCATCCTAGACTTGAAATCTTACTCCACCTGCCGTCTTCCTGGCCCAAAGCCTTGAAGTCATGTTTGACTTCTTTCTGTCAACACTTCTCATGTGTTGTTAAGTCCTGCTCGTTCCACCTTCAAAGCCTACACCAAATCTGTTCACTTCTCATCACCTCCACAACTCTGACCCCGATCCAACCTAACATCATCTTTTATCTACTCTAGATTAGTGTTTCTCCCACTCTGTTCCTTTCACCTCTTTTCGATACAGCAGTCAGAGATTGCTAAAATGTCAGTTTATATCTTGTAGTTTCTCTGCTCAAAGAGCTCAGAGTAAAAGAATTTAGAGTGTCCTGCAAAGTATTATAACTGTATTACTGCTTCAGTATCACTCTGACCTCCCTATAGTTACATAAACACCCCAGGCACAGTGCTCCCTAGGACCTTGGCACTTGATATTCTTATTCACTAGACTATTCATAGACACTGATATGCCTTACTCTGCCACCTCCTGGAAATCTTTATATAATGTCACCGAAGAAGCACCTTAATAGCTGTATTTTAAATTTCAAACTAAAGCACAATTCCTAATTGCATTTCCCATGACCTTTCTCTCTTTAGTTTTACCCTCAGCTCTTATCACTTTTAAACAAACTATTTCATGTACTTATTTATGTTGTCTCTCTCAATAGAATATCAGTTTCATTAGAGCAAAGATTTGTCTATGCTTTGTTCTCTGTTGTATCCCCAGCAACTAGAAGAATGTC
The DNA here is from genome assembly GCA_004363575.1 of Solenodon paradoxus. Classification (NCBI taxonomy): domain Eukaryota; kingdom Metazoa; phylum Chordata; class Mammalia; order Eulipotyphla; family Solenodontidae; genus Solenodon; species Solenodon paradoxus. Next base: position 628,898 of record RJWH01000667.1, read on the forward strand.
TAGCTTGCAACAGGTGCTCAATCCATATTTGTCGAATGAAAAAAATGAATGAATGTAAAATGATTGAATACCTAGCCATAGGAATACTGATTCTCTATAATTATTACTATTATTCTATCCTAAAAATCCAGAAGGTAACTTAGGATAAGATGGTCCTCTTAAATGTTACGAGTACATATATCTTTGCTACTCAAAGTGTGGTACCAGTGCCATCTAGGAGTTTGTCAGAAATGTAGAAACTCAGGTCCCATCCTAGTACTCCTGAATCAGGATTTGTATTTTCTTGAGAACCCCAGATGATTTGTTCACCTTAAATTTAAAAACACTGGCTTGAGTCCTGTTCCTCAATTCTAATTGCCATGTTCCTCAGCTCTATTGGCGTCATCTGCATGTCTCCAAAAACTCCTACAGCCTGGATTCCACTCCCAGAGATCAACTTAATTCGTCCTGACTGGGGTCTAGGCACAGCTCAGTGGTGACAAGGCACTGACTGACATCCATTATTTGGGGACTGGGTACCTAAGATTAGAAACTTGTCTGTCAAACCCTGGTGTAGAGAGTTACTTGTCAGTATTGACAGCATTCCCAGTCATCTCCATCTTACTCCGTTACAGCAAATTTTAGCTCCTCATTCATGGTTTCGGTAAGAGGTTGCTTCTCACTGCCAGAAAATGCACTCCTGCCCACACTCAAGCTGCCTTTGAGTCTCCCCTACAGGAGATAAGTACAAACACGGCAACCCATTGGAAAATAGTTTCCACTATGTTCTAGAAGGATCCAGCAATCATGCATGAGCTGAAAGCTCAGCTGAGTGAGGGAGCTTCAGGGTAAATTTCTGGATGACTGTCAGGAAAGCACTGTCCATAGGATTCTAGGAAGCAGAGGGGTCCAGACTTGGAAACACCACCCCTGTCCTTCATGCTGCACTCAGAGGGTCTGCAGGCTTCAACTATTTATACTTTGTGCACCTCCACACCCACTGACGGACACTCTTCTTTCTTGGGTAGCACTGTGAGAGCGGGGTACAGAACATACCCGTGAGTATGACCCCAAAACATGAATCTTGAACATGAACTTAAATCTGAAGTTCTGCCCCTAAACTGCACATAGAAAGGTATGGAAGCATGATAGCTGCAATGGTTAACTAATGTCCAGGAAAAATTCTGGGAAGGTATGATGATTATTTCCAAATTTTCATTGACCAAATGGGCTCTCTCTTTCAGCTCAAGTCTCGGGTTCTCATGACTCCTTTAGCCCTCTCACCTCCTCGGAGCACCCCAGAGCCTGACCTCAGTTCCATTCCTCAGGATGCAGCCACCGTACCCAGCCTGGCTGCCCCGCAGGCTCTCACAGGTAGGTCAGCAGAGTGGGGTTCAGGCTGTGATGACCTGCTCCCACCTAACAGCTCTTCTGTGATCTAGAGAGCTGCCACTGTGATAGTTCCAGTAAAGGGTTTGGTGTTTGCCAGAAAGCACATAGGACAACTGGATTCTCTGGGAACATGGGTTAAAGGGCCTCAGAGCTTGAATTACTTGAATTTGGTTTTCAGTGCATCTTATGTTCCTCTGGCTGCTTTGGGTGTGGGGCTGGAAAGAATGCTTGTTGGATAACTTACTTCCTTTCAGAAAAATACGGGGTCAACTCACCTCAAAAATTTCCCATCTCTGTGTTTGTATGTGTATGTACAGCCATATCTCCTAGGGATCCCAACTTCCCTTAATCCCCTCTAGTGCCCTCCAATACAATCCAATCTCAGCGACACTTAGCCCAGCCTGTCTCATGGGCTGTCCACCAGCCAGTTCCATCATAAGAGTAACAGCAGTCAGATCTCTCTCTCTCTCTCTCTCTCTCTCTCTCTCTCTCTCTCTCACACACACACACACACACACACAAACACACACACACACACACACACACACACACACAGAGAAACACACACACTAGGTTCCTCCTCCTGTAATCCCAGTCCCTACTCCCATCCCACTTAAATCCCTCCTCTCTCAGTCCTGAGAGCCTCTCATAGGGTCATAGCACATTCTCTTCCCTCCATCTAGAGTGGTTATTATTTATTTTGGGGGTAACATTGGTTTACAACAGTGTGTAAGTTTCAAGTGTGCAGTTCAGCAACTTTATATACTGTCCCATCTCGTTACCATCCTCCACCATTCAATCAACCCCTCCACCCATCCCGCCTCCACCCTCCTCCTGCTCCCACCCCCACAGCAACCACCATTCTGTTGTCAAAATACAATTATTTGTTTTTATTTTGTTTTGTTTTGCTTGTTTCCTTATCTTCCAGGTACAAATGAAATCCCATGGCATTTATCTTTCTCCATCTGAATTAATTCACTTAGCATAATCTCAAATTCCATCCAAATTGTTCATCAAGGTGTCATCTTTAAAAAAAATATGACATACATATACACATGCATATATGTGTATATACATACATACATATATATGTGTCTGTGTGTGTGTATATATACATATAAACTGAGTACCATTCCATATTATATTTATACCGCCTCTTCTTGATCTAATCATCCTTCAATGTAGCCGTATCTTGGCTATTTAAACAGTGCCGCAGTGAACATAGGGGTACGCATATCTTTTCCAATTAGTGTTTTCGTCTTCTTTGGGTAGCTATCCAAAAGTGGAAATACTGGATCATATGATAGCTCTATTCTTAATTTTTCAGGGACCCTCCATACTGTTTTCCACAGAGACTGTAACAATTTATATTCCTGCTGACAGTGTTTGAGAGTTCCTTTTTCTTCACATCACCACTAACCCCTCTTATTTCCAGTCAGTATGTTTGAGGTGAAATTTCATGGTGGTATTGATTCGTGTTTCCCAAATGATCAATAATGGAGGACATTGTTTCATGTGTCTGTTGGCCACTTGTAAATCTTCTTTGGTGAACAGAACGATCGTCTCTCTGGTCACCCAGTTGTCCCTGTATCTCAGATCAGGCACACCCCCTGCAAAAAGACTTTACTGCCTGCCCTTGAGCATTGCCCCAGACAGGCTCTTCTAACCCCTCCCTGTTGTTTCTACAGTCACAGTCCCTTCGGTCCTGTGATTTCCAGTCAGTCCGCCTTCCCCACTGGGACCTGAGTTCTGTGAAGCCAGGGACTAGGTTAATTTGGGTCACCGTTTTCTCTGTAGGGCCTAACACAGTGTGTGGCATGTAGGACACTTTTCAATTTGATTTTCCTTTATTGTCTGGGATAAGCAGATGGAAAGAAAGCTTGGTGGAGAGAAAAGAGCATGGGCCTTGCCATTAGAAAGATTTAAGTCCAAACCCCTTTGCACCACCGATGGCAGCCTGTATGAACAGCTGACTCATCACTTTAGGTTTAGTTTTTCATGAGTAAAGAAGTATTTTAGGTTTGTTTGAGAATCAAACAAAAGAAAGGATATAAAGAATCTGAAATACAATAGATGATCATTGAAGACTCATTTATTTCACTTTCGTTTTTAGTGTTTAACGCTTGCAAAATTCTATCATTCTAAAGTCTCTCTTCAGCATTTCTTTGCCCCATTGACCTCCAAGGTGAGAAGTTCATACTCTGGGGTGCAGCTGGTGGTGGGCAGGGAGACTTAGGAGAATTCAAAAATATCAGAAGAAAAGACATCCCACTGAATGGGAGAAGATATTTGCTTATCACACCTTGGACAAGGGATTAATATCCAAAATATATAAAGAATTCATAAAACTCAGCAACAAAAAAACTAATATCAAATTGAAAAATGGGCAGATGACCTCAACAGACACTTCTCTAACAACAATATACAAATGGCCCACAGGCACATGAAAAGATTTCTATTTCTCTTGTCATTAGGGAAATGCATATCAAAACACTAATGAAATATCATATTACACCTAGGAGAGTGGCTGTCATCCGAAAGAATGGAAACAACAAGTATTGTAGAGGATGTGGAGAGAAAGGAAACTTATACAGTGTTGGTGGGAGTGTAAAATGGTGCAACCATTTTGGAAAGCAGTATGGTGATTCCTCAAATAATTCAGAATAGAAATTCTGTATGATCCAGGTATTCCTCTATTGGGTATTTACCCTAAAAATACAACGCTTATTCACAGAGATATATGCACCCCCATGTTCATTATGGCACTATGTACAATAGCCAAGAGCTGGAAGCAACATAAGTGCTCATTAACAGATGAGTGGATAAAGAAGAAAGAAGATGTAGCATATATAAATATACACACACACACATATATAATGGAATACTACACTGCTATCAAAAAGATACATCGTACCATTCATAGCAACATGGATGGACCCAGAGGGAATTATGCTTAGTGAGAGAAATCAAAATGAGAAAGATAGACATCATATGATATCACTCATATGTGGTGTATATATAGCAAGCAAATGAATGATCTAAATTAAACAGCATCATTTCCAAAAATCTACTTTTAGGGAAAAAAGATAATTAGTGGGTCTAGGAAGAGATGGGGGGGGGGGAGAGAGAGAGAGAGAGAGAGAGAGAGAGAGAGAGAGAGAGAGAGAGAATTGTGTAATGAAGAAATGAAGGAGATGGTGGTAAACTTACTGTTTTATATGCAGATATAAATTTGCTATCATATATATCTTAAACCTAGTTAATGTTGAAATGCAACATTTCTCCAATAAAATCAATTATAAAAAAAGAAAATATGACCTCTACTACAAATATTTATCTATCTAAAGGCAGATATGCAGGCAGAAATGAAGGCAGGAAGATAAAGAAGGAAGAATCATTCCATTTACTTTTATTTTAGTTGTATATTTTGGTTATTTTATTTTTGGTTATTTCCTCTGGACTCAGGACAAGAACCTGAATGCATGTGGACTGCACTCGACCGGAGGCAGCAGGGTTAATTGCTAGTCCACTAGGGCATGCCTATTTTTATCTTATCTTTCAGAGATTTCCATTTTTTGTATATGTTTTAAAAAGCATACAATATGGCAAAAGATGAAAAACTAAATAAAACAAAATAAAATGCTTCTTTCTCTTCTCTCTTCCTGTCTGTCTACTTATTTTCATTTCTGCCTTCACCTTTCCTTTTTAAAAAATCTTTAAAATGCATAATGTATATTATGTATATTAATACAGAGAAGAATGTGTGTAATCTACAAATAAGTATGTGTGAAAGGACATGATCAAAAACGTTTCACCAATAGGGTGTATTAAAAAGTATGTGGACTGTTGGTTGGGCTCCCATTAATGGGCTGGTAAGTGCTTATTTTCCTTGTGATTGTAAATAACATTTTTTTTTTTAGAACTTTACTAAATATATAGTCTTTGGAGTAATCAGCATCATCTTTATTTTTTTATTGAGAAGGAAAAATGGCAAACATTTTGTGTAGCATGACAGCCCCTTTAGAAAGGGGGAAGATTTTGTATTTGTGTATGACCAGCAGGGGAACAGGTTTATGCACACAGTTCATATGAGTCTCCATCATTATCTACAGTTCAGACTTGAATAGAGCAGAGGGGACCCACCTGTCCATCTGTTCCCAGAACAGAGGGCCTCTGAGAATAAGACCCAGCAGTTGGCATGATTGGTTCTTTCCCCTCTCCTTCCTTCCTTCCTTCCTTCCTTCCTTCCTTCCTTCCTTCCTTCCTTCCTTCCTTCCTTCCT